>JAYEVJ010000289.1:0-110067 GCA_036346265.1 Melocanna baccifera | reverse complement strand
ATTATGAAATAATGAGGTGGTGAAAGTGATGGTTTAAGGATCCCTGAAGAGATCGATATTCTCCTGTTATAAATGAAAAAAATATTATGTTACGTAATAACTCTGGCAGATAACATGAATAAAATATGTAGTTACCGAATTCTGAAAATCCTTGATGGGATCTTTGAAGAAATCGAAGGCTCGATCCCTGAAGGACTTAGTGTTTTAACAAGAAAATAAATTGTAATATATATATATATAACTCATACCTGATAAACTCTTACTCAAAGAAAGAGTATCTCCCAAAAGAGAAAATATCTCCTACAAGAGAAAATATTTCCCTGAAGAGAAATTAACTCATCAATTGATTTTTACACCAACGATTATGCAATCTCTAGAAGTAGATAAGGACCCATTCAAGACCCAAGGGAATGAAATGAGGAAACTAAACACCAAAAGTGCTCCACATAAGCACATGAGAAGTGCATATCCTACCAGAAACTAATGGAGTGGTAATATCCTCTATTACCATGGAGGTATCATATACATCGATGTTATTTGTAAATTTATTAATCCCCTAAGTGCCAAAAATTAAGACTGGTTATATTGATTCTGTGGTAATATGACCATACTTTTAGTTCTGCAGAACAGACTTTGAATCATATAGTACTACTCAGAGATAGTTGCTAAATATTAAGACTCTGAAAGGTTTTTGATAAGTCACATCTTGAAGAAATGTGACATCGCAATTGGTTACTCCTATATCCTGATCAGAATAAATATACTGGCATGTATTTATTTCTTAAAATGTATTAAAGGCATTGAAATAATAAGATTTCACCAGAAATGGTCTTCAGAAAGAGCATATGCTAAACTTTTATAGTTATGCATGAGATTCAAAAAATCTCGACATTAGTCAAATCTAGAAAGTATTGACTTGATGATCATGACTTTGGAGGTTTTACGACCTATCAATATAAGTCCAATCGATAGACATAATAAAGATCTTGAAGATCATAATATATCTTAAAAATAGTTTATAAATCCTGAAGATAAGTGTTGCAAATCCTGAAGATAAGTGCTGTACTCTTTTCCCTTAGTAAGTTTTTTCCCATTGTGTTTTCTTACTTGAAAGGTTTTAATGAGGTAATAACTACAATACATGCGTGCTATGTACTCTTTTCTTCATTCCCTTTTTCCCACTTATTTTTTGGAATAAGTTTTTAACGAGGTATATGTATATATCGTGGTATGAAATCTCACCAGAATGTGCTTGGCTCAGGTGAATGATTAGCCACATCCAGAAATCATATAGCACAAATATCATTGGTGACCCCATCATTATCTATGAAGATAATACAGTTTATGTGGCACAAATGCAAAGAGCTATATTAAAAGTAATATCATGAAGTATATTACTCGTAAATTCTTTTATCCTCAAGATCTCCAGAAGAACGAAGAGGAAAGATACTAAAATTAAGTTTTGTGATAATTTGACAAATTTATTCACAAAATCTCTCCCAGTCTCTAGCTTTCAGAAGTGTGTTTGAGGTATAGGGATGAAACGACTTAAAGAGTTATAAGGTTTAGGAGGAATAAATCCCTAATCATAGTTCTTATATAAGACTAGAAGATTTATATAATTCGAAGATCTAAATGTTGCACTCTTTTTCCTTTTATGAGGTTTTCTGAAGTTTTCTCACGTGAAGATTTTTAATGAGACAACAAGTGCTTCACAAGGAATGGATGTGATGTACTTTTTTTTCCACTGAGTTTTTGAGAAGAATTTTTAATAAGGTATGTGCATGTCGTGGTATTCGCCCAATGAGGAGTGTTACGAAATCTAAAATGTTCTGGTGTGGGCAAATATTAGAATTGCCACTAGTGGGCTTAGACTATAAATAGAGAGGTATTGTATCATATAAAGATATCTGAGTTCTGAGAATTAATAAAGACTACTCTGATGTTCTCTCTGTACTAGTGTCTCTTATGATTAATTTATTGTATTTATGATGAGTGATTGATTATGTGAATTATGTTACTATTTATCTATTTTTCATGGATTTCTTAGTAGTTGGTACCGCCGCGGCTACGACGACTCCGTCATTGCAGCTAGCGCAAGCGGGGAGCTTGCACGCAACTATGGGGAAGTAGGACGCAGTCAAGGCATTCTAGTTCTCGAATCTTTGACCAACAGACGCTGGGTTTGCTTCACCGTGTTGCATTCGCGTCCTGCGCGCGTTCTGTGTAGCGCAGAAAGCATGCTGGTTCTCGGATCCTGCTTATACTCGGAAAGGGAGGTATAGAATAGAGGCGCAACCCTCCCACGCAGATTGAAGGAGCTAGGCGAGAAGATGAACAAGTGGTCGTCTGCATTTGAGAAGATGAAGAAGTGGATGCAAGAGGAGGAACTTCTCTTCGTCGTTTGCGAGGCTCCGGGCACGGAAGATCCACCCGTCGATGGAGACGGCCTTGTGGGGAGACGTGTGCAGGGCAGCCTGAAGCAGCACGGTTGCGGTTAGCTTTCTGTAATTTATCTCGATTTTTTTTTTGCTATAAATCCATGATAGCTAAATTATGTCCGTCGATTTTGTTCGATTCTTGATTCAAAATTATGATAGTTTGGATCACATACATCAACATAGATAATATGCACTTATGAAATGGATAGATGAGTACACCGCAAACGTTTCTTTTTATGTGATATATACCAGGCATCACTCTCACCCCTTTCTCCTACTTCGTCTCCGAAAATTAAGGAGACAGATGAGTTCGAAAAGTATGAACATAGAAACTCTTTTACAGCAGTACGTTTGTACCATAACCATCCCAACAGCAGGTAAGCAGTACAAATATCACATTGAGATGCAAATTAAAAACCACATCTAATGATGCACAAAGAAAAAAATAACCTATTTACACCTTTTAGTTGCAGGATTTAGAATACAAACTGGTGTACATTTATTAGATGAATTTTAGGTCTGTCATGCATGCTTTTCTACTACATGTATATAAATACTTCAATATGTCGATTAGATTTATGTTTGTTATTACATTTTAATTTTGGGTTTATATATTTCTTCTTGAAATTAGTGTATGCAGTATTATCCACGAATTGTTCTCAAGTTTTACTAGACATTGTAAACTTCAGGTAATTAACTCAACCTCTCATTTAATCATGATAGTTGTCCGTATATTTTTTATTCATTTTGTTATTCTTCTATTAGGAATTGCGCAATGAGGGATTATTTTCATTACATTTCACCCTATCTTATCTGACAATCAAGGAGCATCATTTTTTATTTATATGAATTCATATGGAAGAATTGAACATTATTGTGATCACATTAAAATAAACGAAAGATAGCATACAATGCCACATTTTTGCAAACGAGAAAACTATTGGAAAATGGAACTTATTGAAAGGACAATTTCTGACCATATCTTACATATAATATAATTCATCTTGGAATTAAGTATGTGAATTCACGTGGATAAATTGAACTTATTGTTACCACATGCATGAACATATATGCAAGAAAAATCATTAGAAAATGTATAGAACTTTCTTGTTGAAGGGATCAATTTGTTTCTCCACCATGATATGTAGGGTACTACAGAAGTGTTAGACTCTTTCGGAAAACAAAATAACAATCTCTGATCACCACATGTTTTTGTTTACATCCGTAACGGAATTCATAGAATTTGCCTTCATATATTCTTAGTAAAGTATCATGAGTATATTATTGGTACAACTTTCCTTTCTAATATTCTGGTTTGCATTCGATTGACTATGATCGTGCATGACCGTGATAGCATGGATGTAAATTAATTTAATTTGTGGTTGAATACATCTCTTTGCAAGTAAATGGACTCCAATCCGATCTGTCTCTCCTTCTATTTTTTTTATTATCTTTTGTCCTGTAGAATTTGTTGCTGTAACGCCAGCTGTGTCCTTGATAAATCAACGCGGCTCGTTGGAAGACATGCAGTGGAATCCCCATAATACCAGCGGTGACTATTATTGGATAAAGAAGACCATGGTGGAGCTAGCCTACAATCTCTTAATCAACTTTTTTTAGCTGATATCTCTTAATTAACTGGTTCCATCCCTTATCATCAATATCGATCTGGTTGCGATAATGTCCCAATATATATATATATATATATATATATATATATATATATATATATATATATATATATATATATATATATATGTATATATTCTCCTTTCTTTTTTATGTCGTTTTAAAATACATGCAGTTAACCTTTGAAAACTTTAACCTCTAATATGCACAAAAGTATTTGGATTTATCGCGTAAAAATATTATCATTGGATTTATCATAAAAATAATTTTATATCATTATATTTTGAATAACTTTAACTAATATGTAATTACAAAAATTAATGATGAAATATATGTATTGGAGAGCGTATCGATATCCAAAATAACAAGTAAAAGAAACGAATATAGTATAGAAACACATTTAATATGACCAGTTGGAAACGGTCGTTGTATGCCAGTTCTTGCTCGGCCATAGATTCATGCTATATGTTAATATATGTTTTCATGAACCAGATCACGAGACTAAGACAAAGTCTATGCCCTTCAATTTAAGATATACATGTAATTAAGTTGATCACTTGCTTCTCCTTAATAATGTCCAAAGAGAATATAATGCCTTTGGGGAAGGCTTCATTTTTTAATCACATTTCCTGATAAAATTTGTATATAGCTTATCCTCCATTCTACTGGTCTTTGTCTCAGTATTTCCTATTCTTTCTCTTTACAAATTAAGAATCTGCATACTGTTCAGAATATAATTCATGCGCATCAGTGCGTAGTGACTAAGTCTTTGTGTATCCACTTCATATTCATTCTATTTGTACTGATCATTTCAGGCTCTGAGGATCGATCTCCTAGTTTACTAATGCTGCAGAGTATTATATTCTCTATCTTACACTTTTACCTCTTCATATTGTTGATTTGTAGTTTAACTGGTTTTGATCTAGAGTTTCTTTAACTAGGTAGTTTAACCTGTAGCAGAAGACTGTATATAGTCACTTCATGATCGACTTATGACTTTCAATCATTCAGTGGACGGCTGGTTGATCTCATTAACACTAAATAATTTCTTCCATGCTCAGATCATGAACATCTTTAGAATCAAATTAATCCAAAATTCTCTCTTCAGATTCTAGCCCTCAGAAGTCAGAATGTCATAGTCTGATATAATAAATTTCTCTGGGAAGTAAATATAGTATATACATAGGGCTTTTCTTAATTGAGGAGATTAATACGAAAAACCTTTTGGGGAATTAAATTATATGAGTATACTTTCTTTTGCAATTCCCATAAAATTTGGAAGAAACAAATGACTAAAATAATTATTGTACATTTTTTGTCGACTGAGCTCTTCATAAGAATTTCAGCGGAGAGTACACATAAGGTCCATTTTCTTTCTGTTTGACAGAAGAAAACTTGAATTACACCTTCTATATCATTCCATTTATGTATTTTTCTTAAGCTAGTATACATATAACTCTTTTGAATCACACGTGTATTTAATTCCTTCGGAGTCCTACGAAACCACTAGTGCGCAGTCTGCGATGAAAAGAATTACACGATAAAAATTGATACATGCACCACTGTCCTAGTAAATTTTGCTCAGTGTTAATACAATTTTATAATCTGCTCGTAGTTGTGTGTGGGGTATTTTTTTTTCCAGCTTTAGATCCCAAATCGCATGGGTATACACACTATGCGTGTCAAAATGTCAAGTTAATATGGCGACATGAGCTGCTACGCAGAGCACGGCTACACATCACGCAAGAGGAGTTTTTGATATGTGAGAGAGATAGGTCATCTACATTACTTCAATTAATGCACTGTAAGCCACCGTGGGAGCAATCCTATCAGGAAGAGATGATCCCAGATCCCCATTGGTTGCGCACATGGAGGAATCATTTCCAAGAACAATTGGCTTACATTTAGAGTTTTTTGTTGCACAGCTCTCATTCGCCAGAGGGATCTTGATAGCCTCAAGATGATGTATGGCGTGGATTGGAATGAGGTGAAAAAGTATATTTATCGGCGTAAAAAGGTAATGAATAAATTTCTTCAAATTTTAAAATAAATTATGAATGGCACATAGTATGATGATTTCCGTGGGCAATTTCACTTCCATTTTTTGAATTTGCCAGAGTAAATCTGAAAAGGAATATCGTACTTAAAATACTTAAAGTTCAAATTTAGAATCTGAAATGCTTCTATCTCATTTTTGAAAAAATACACGTGCGCGAGCCGCGCAGCACGTCCTATTAAGAAAGATAAATAATGGAGTACACCGTACGTAACTTCCTCCACTAGTGCTTATGGTCGTAATGAATTTTCTGACCGGAATTACTATTGTTCTGCAAACTTGTGTTTTACTAATTTTCTATATCTATATTTTGAGCCAATTCACGTATGTTCATTCGCTTAGTTATATTTATCATGCAGTCCACACAACAACCATAATGTTTCAATGCTACCTGCCGGATTTTACAGACTATTCTTCGTGTGCTTGATCATTGCAGAAAAATGTCTACACATTGCTGTATTGGGGCGACTTACTTTCTGCTGCAAAGAATGCAATAAAGATTCATCTTCCTGAGAAGAAGATATCTGTACCGGATATCGACTACCAGAGGTCGGAATCTTTTATTATACAGAGACAAGTTATGCGTAATGGCAACTTCAACCATATATAATTAAAGAGGAAAGGAACACCGAAAAGAGAATGTCATCCACAAATTAGCTATTTGCACACATTTTTCTTAACTACATTCTTGTTCTATTGATGCATTCAAGCATGACATCTATTTCCAATAAAAACAAGTGGGGTGGGTGTGGACCACCACTTTGACAGCAGTATCATATCGACATGAATATATGTTACATTATTGTACTTAATTAGAAGAACTGTCACATTAATCTGGGTTAAACAGAAAAACCTACAGCATCCTTTCATCGGTGAACTCAAATTAATTACTATAGTGCACATTACTAGAAAAATATTAGAACTTTATTACTAATTCAGTTTTAATAGAGTTAATAACTATTGTGCGTCTTCGCAGCTGTTCTAGTAACGCCCATGTGGAAAAATTGACTATCAAGGGAGTCATGAAGCCTAACGGCCGTCCTGTGCGCTGCGACTTTGTCGATGCAAAAATAATCACCAGCAGTTTCGCAACATCTCATGGTGGCAGAGGAAATGCTAGGGTCGAACCATTTACCACGTAAACGCTTGAAAAATACTTAAGCCGTTTATATGGTTCGATCGGTACGTGCTAAGGGTCCTATATAATATGGGTCGATCCCTTTGGTTCTCGGTTGAGTATATGGATTTTGGCGGTGAGCAGGGGCGGACCCAGCACAAAAACTGAGTGGGGGCACTCAACCCACGCCGTAGTAGATCTAGACATCGAAGTCGCTCGAGTGGGGGCCACGAAGTCGCTCGAGTGGAGGCTAAGTACTAAAACATTTGATTACTTCACTACAAATTTAAAATTGAGTGGGGGCCTCGGCCCCCATTTATCCTTCTCTCGGTCCGCCCCTGGCGGTGAGTATATGCAGCTTCAGATTCTGGCATATTCTGACTCTTGAAGGCAGAAAATTCTTGTGGTTTTCTGGTTTTGAGCGGCGTTCGGTGGAAGAGCTACGTGCTTGGGTTTGCGATTTCTTCATCGGCGGTGCGTGCGCACGGAGATGGTATTGTTGTCGACATCAAGAATTAATTTGTATATCCGGCTGCGTTAAGATGATGCATGGATGAGAGCTGAAAGAAAAATGAGCTGCAATTACCAATTGTCTTGGAGAACTTGACATATGCAAGTGTTGTTTACTTATCTTAGACATGCCTCTGTTTGTATTGTTTCTTCTGTATTGGACTTCATATTTTGATGCAAATATAGTTTATTCTCATTTTTCATCATAAACAGTTTTCTCAATATAAATTTTGTACCTGTAATTATATATTTATACAATCTTATTGCATCATGCCGAATAAAAATAAGCGCTTTTGTCTTAGTGCCTTTTCATATTTATTGAATATATTTAACTGTGCCTTTTCGTGTTGCATTGGAGGGTAGGTTCGAGCCTTACTAAGTCTACCCCTTGGCCCCTGGTTGAGTATATGGATTTTTGGCGGTGAGTATATGCAGCTTCAGATTCTAGCATATTCTGAGTCTGTCGAAGGCAGAAAATTCTTGTGGTTTTCTGGTTTTGTGCGGCGTTAGGTGGAAAAGCTTCGTGCTTGGTTTTGCGATTTCTTCATCGGCGGTGCGTGCGCACGGAGGTGGTATTGTTGTCGACATCAAGAATTAAGTTGTACTAGTAAGGTGCCCGTGCGTTGCAACGGAAAACCAAATAAAAATGATGCATACTATCAAATATGATCTCAAACTGAATAATAAATATCAACTTTTTCTTACATCATCATGTATCAAACAAAACATACATGTTCATACTCGTAAATAAATCAAGCATCATATTAGTGAAGCATGATAAAAGTGCAGGACACATTTGAACATTCAGAATTTTTCATATCGTAACCATTAGCCTAAATTGATACAAGGACAATCAAATCTTATGTTATCAATGACATTTAGGCATCCAAGATAACAGGGATCATGCTACATTTGGAGAACAAATAGCAGATGCCATGCTAAATTTCAGAAATTCAACATTCTCAATTGTTCAGGAAAGTATTCAAAGATCAGTGTTTGACAGTTCTAGAAATCCAAAATAGAAACAAGAGCAATCATTGCCAATCTGCTCTAGCTATCCAATACATAATTACTTACATTCTTTTCCTCCTTGACACCTCTGCTTTCTTCATGATTTTCCGCATTGTCATCCAACTGAAATGGGTGGGAATGGCACAGTTAACGAACTTTTTTTTACAAAATTGGCATTTAATTCAGTGCAGATCATAGCATGTAAAAAAATGTAGATTATAGAACACAAGTCACTTGACTATCATATGGTTGCAACTTGCAACTACCTATATATTCAAAAATTTCTATCATCAGCCAGCCAATTTTTGAGAAGGTAAATTAAGCTAGGAAGATACTTACTTTCAGGTTCCCTAAGTTAGCTGACACACCCTCACTTGTATTCTCCTCCCCGCTTCCTTTTTTCCCATCAGTTTCTGTAGCATCTTGTAGCTGAAAGAAAAATATTTAGATAAAAGGTGACATGGTTCCAAAAGACATGGTTCACCTAGATCTGACAGCCATATTGGTCAATTCTATATGTTATTCCCTCCGTTTCCAGAAAACCATCGTTTTAGAATGTGTGTAGTCAAACATTTAAACTTTGACCACTAATACACACAACAATATTTAGATTTTTCACGTGGAAATTATATTAGTAGATTTATCATCAAAAGTACTTTCCTGTGATTACACTTTATATAATTTTTACTAACATATAATTAGAACAAAAGAACTAATGGTCAAATGGGTGCATAAGTGTATTCGAGATTGTGTTGATATCTGAAATGACAACCATTCAGAAATAGGAGTGCATTGCATGCATAGCGATGGTCCTCGTTCAAATGATATCAAGATAGTATAGACTTAACCAGTGCAAAGAAGACATCGATACAACAAACGATCTGAGATGTATCACAATTAAATTGCAACCAGAATGAATAGAAGATTTTAATAATTTGTCAACGCAATGAACAAGAGTCACCTATCTAAACAAGAAATGAACCCAAAATAGCCTTGTAGAGATCGTTTAGCAATTTGCTTTCCATGAGAAAGGAAATGAAGCACCACGAAAATAAGCATTAAGTGATGAAAACTTGCGATAAGTAGCTTCATACAAAGACGTAAACATGAAAGAAAGAGATCCTTTTACCCAACCAAAGCTCTGGAGAGATCATTTCCGTTCAAGTGGTATGACGACAAGCTGGAGGAACCGGTTCCACATTACGAACATACAGTTCTCTAAACATCCCAACACCCAACCTCTTGTACCGTCACCTCCTGCAACCTACGTAGGTTAAGAAAGCTGTAAGTATTTAGAAGCACGGATCTTTTGGAATACGAGAAGGGTGTCACCGATTTCAATAGGACTTACTGCGTTATATGAGACACCAACAATATACTTCTTGTCCATAAATTTTTACGATACGTTTTTGCAATTAAGAATACTTATCAAACTTGTATAATAAGCGTAAGGATGATGTCAGCATGCCTTGAAGTGCATAAAACAAAATCAAGAAAAATGTATAACTATAACTAATGTTGTGTTCTTTACACTTTTCACTAACAAAGTTACATACATACCATGACTCTCAAATTGTGGCGAACGGACCTTGCAATATGATCACGAGTTAGCAAGTTGTTCCAAACAAGCCAAAGCATATTCCACAAAGTCGGAAGGCTTCACAATCGTAAGATCAAAAACACCGGAGTAGTGGAGTCGAAAAGTGTTGTCAATAACAATGCATTTACTGCTTAACCATTTCTAGAACAAAGCTGTCCCAAAACTTAAAGATGTGGTATGATGATCAACATTCCTACTCTTCATCTGAATACAAGTACAAAAGACTAAATGAGTGTTGCTTCAACTTCCAGTAACAAAACAAGTAGACACAGGAACTTGAAAGCAATGGCTTTTTAATTTAATAAGTGATATCCTGCCATTACGCATACTGCGATTTGGATATTTTTCAGTAATGTTCCTAAGGTGAACCATGTCTTTTGGAACACATGTACTTAGCTCCTTGTACCTGGATGGGGAACAGCTTGGTGATGCCCTTCCCGGTGGCGTCGGGTGAGGCAACGGGGGCGGCAGCGGAGGCGGCGGCGCGAGAGGGGAAGGTGGCGGCGCGAGAGGAGAAGGGGGGAGGTGGCGGCGCGGAGGGAGGGGAGGATGCGGTGGCGGAGGAGGGAGGGGTGGGAGTAGGAGGCGGCGGTGCGGGGGACGGAGAGGGGGGCGGCGCGGGGTTGGGAGTAAGGGAGGAGGCGGTGGGGAGGTGGAGGGAGGAGGCGATGGCGGCGGCGGCGGAGGAGCGATGGAGAAAGCGGCGCGGGGTTGGGAGTAGGGGAGGCCGGTGGGGAGGCGGAGGGGAGGAGGCGGCGCGGCGCGCGGAGGAAGAAACCGAAGGAGAGCGGGAGGCGGAGGTGAGGCGAGGCGGCGGGCGAGAGGATGGGCGGGCTCTGCAATGCGAGGGCCGGGAGAGGATCTAGGGCTTGGAGGCCTTGAGCGAATGGCGGATCTACCCACAGACGTCGGACAGCCAGCGAAGCGCGAGAGGAGCGGAGCGGAGTAATTTTCTGGTTAGGATTTTATCTCGTAATCAGATCGGAGGGCTGAGAGAAGAGGAGTGACGACAAATCAACCACCAATTGCTTCTTTTATAATAGTAAAGATATCCGGCTGCGTTAAGATGATGCATGGATGAGAGCTGAAAGAAAAATGAGCTGGAATTACTAATTATCTTGTAGAACTTGACATATGCAAGTGTTGTTTACTTGTCTTAGACATGCCTCTGTTTGTATTGTTTCTTCTGTATTGGACTTCATATTTTGATGCAAATATAGTTTATTCCCATTTTTTTCATCATAAACAGTTTTCTCAATATAAAATTTGCACCTGTAATTATATATGCATACAATCTTCTTGCATCATGCCTAATAAAAATAAGCGCTTCTGTCTTGGTGCCTTTTCATATTTTTTTTTCGATGGAGATGCGCACACTTCCCCTTCCTCATCCATCGTCTTTTTCTGTGGTGGCAGTGCATGCGGCGGAAGCACACTGTCAGCGACCGCGTGTACGGATGTGAACGGCGGAGCGTGGAGAGGGGAACGGCCCCCCCGGCGGTGACGGCTTGTTAGGTGGGGAGCTACCCCTGTCCCTATGTATGCAGGGAGCTATTTCCATTACTGAGAATTGACATTCCATCAACGACAACATATTTGATAAACAAGAGATAATTGGTGGATATATGGATATACGTTATCCTGGCCATCCGATCGGAAATAGGCTGTCCAGATCCAGACCGACATCCCACCTCTCAACGTCCGTGTGTTTTGTGAAACGGTTTTGCTATTATACAATTGATTAAAATAATTTTATCTTTCAGTTACTTAAATTATACTTTTAATAATCTAAAGTTGTACCCTTCTTCTTCTGTAAAAAAATCTCTTTTTAAAAAATAGATCATGGTTATTTAATAAATAAAAATGAATGAAAATAAAGAGAAAATTCGGTCCTATGTGAGCAATAGACACCCCCCTCTGAAAATCCCCGCACGCACCGATTCTTTGCGAGAACGCCCCCGCGGTCACTCTCCTCCAAAGCTCGAACGCATCGTCTCCCTCTTCCCGTTCCCAAATCGAATAGGATTAGGTTAGAGAGAGAGAGAGAGGGGCGAGCCTGGCATGTCCACCGCCGCTGCGTCGACGCCCCCGCCCATCCCACCGCGTGCCACTCCTGCCCATCGAGCCGCGCCGCCCTGGCCATCCCTCCGCTCCCTCCCCTGGACACCCTCGGCGAACACGATTGGAGCCAGAGAACACGATTGGAGAAGTAGCCAAACGCTAAGGTGCACTCCCAATCGTCGCTGTGTGCTTTGGGTGGGCTACCACTTGCTCCATGCCAATGATTTGGGCGATTTCTTTTTGTTCTGCTTGATTTGAGCAGTTTCAGGAAGTAAGAAGATTGGCAAGTTCTACTGTATTAGTGAAGATTATGGATCCTGTTAGTTCCACCGAGGATGCATTACTACTGTGTTGTAAAAATTCTAGATTTTGTGTTGTCATAGTGGAAGCATGTACGTCAAACCTTACGCCTTTTGTTTTATGAATGGAAGAATGAAATTTTGTTTATGATTTATGTTCATGAGAATTGATATGTGGTTGTGTGCTACCCATTAGTTAGTAATATCCAGTCTGGGATGCAATTTCTGGTTTTTGTGGAACCAACTCGAGCTCCTGACGTGGTCTCCAATTTCTGAATTTATCATTGTGTGATGTATCACAGAAAGCAACTGCAAGAAACAGTATCAGGCCACCGGGAGGGCGCCGGGGAGTGGGCGGAGGGGGGAGGCCGGGAGGGGGCGCCGGGGTGGGGGATCTGGGAAGGGGAAGGGACCGAGGGGGAGTACGGCGGCGGGGTCTGCGCGGTCTGCCCTGGCAGATTGCGCAACGGGATCTGGGGGGAGGGGGGCCGTGGGGACGTGTCGGCCATGGTATGAGGGGGGCCGGGGGGAAAAGTATGGGTGGGACGGTGGGTTTCAGAATTCAGACTTTTGGTCAATCAGAAATCAGTAATGTACCATAAAGTAAACAAGTGACAATTCAACGGCCGAATTCCTTCAGCTTATAACGTTCACTAACGTTTATAATCAACGGCCAAATTCCTTACAACGTTCACTAACCTTCAGCTTATAAATAAACTTCATATGTCATTGCTTGAGCGTCACAAGACTCACAACTCACAGCGCATTTCTACACCTTCATATTTTCACAACCAGAAGCAATCTACGTTCTTCACTTCCTCAACATTTCTCTACATTCTTTACTTCTTTATTTTTTTAGCATTGCTCTATACTCTTTATTTTTGTAACATTCCTCTATACTCTTTATTTTTTGTAACATTCCTTTATACTCTTTATTTTTTGTAATATTCCTCTATACTCTTTATTTTTTGTAACATTCCTCTATACTCTTCATCCACTATGCTACCAAGGTGTCGGAGTACCAAGGACTTCCCAACCGATATGCAAAGGAGTCGAAGCATGAAAAGGACGGCAGGGCGACTTAGTGTAAGCTCCCGCCGTCGCTCTCCTAGTCCTCTGGCTCCGACTCCCGTTGATTAATTCATTGCGTGCCGATATTTTCATACAATTAATTCAACTTCAATTAATTTTCAATGAGGTGGGTACGAGAGAAAGGAAGATGACGGACGTCGCCACAATTGTCGCCGCCACCTTCATCGTGCATAGTTACTTTGGGCTGGGCTTGAACTGGCACAGCACGAACACCAACACAACGGGCTTTGGGCCGTGTTTGGGCCTGGCCGGAGGTAAGGCGGGCCGGCATGGCACGGCACACTGGGATGGCCCAGGCCAGGCGCGCGGCGCAGCGGCCGGCACGGTGGGCTGGGCGTCTGACGCGGCACAACCAACTCCCACCTCTACCCCTAGACCTGGGTTAGGCACACACCGAACCTCAGACGGCTCCCACATGGTCAACCTCAGCAAGTAGAAGTCTATTGGGGGGTCTACCCTGGAACCGATCCGAGGTAGGTACACACCGAACCTTGGATCGCTCCCACATGGTCGACCTCAGCAAGTGGAAGTCTATGTGGTCGTACTTGCCATTTTTTCTTTATTTTAATTTTAGGCTGGAATTCATATAAAAAACCAATTCCTATTTTCCTTTAGTTATTATTTCGAATTTAGTTTATTAGGGGTTTACTTTGAAATTCATATGGGAATCAAATTCCTAATTTTATTTTGTTTTTCATTCCAGATTTTAGTTAATTTGGATTATACATGGCATGAACTCTTTCTTTTAGTTTGCTACTTTTTGTTTAATTATTATTGCAAATTTTAGTTTTTTTTATGGTTGTTACTTTTGAAGTCATATAAAAATAAAATTGCTAATTTTTTATTATTTTTAATTATGAATTTGTCTTAATTTGGATTGCACTTGACATGAACTCTTTATTTTAATTTGCTAACTTTCATTTAATTATTATAGATAATTTTATTCATTTATGGATGTTACTTTGGAAGTCGTGTGGAAGTCAAATTGCTAATTTCTATTTATTTTTAATTTCTAATTTCTCTTAATTTGGATTGTACTTGACATTGTCTTTTTTAATCTGAGTTGTTATAACTCGGGTCCACCAGATTGATGGCTAGATCTTTCTCTAAGTATATAATTTGTATAGATATAGATAGATTATTTTTCTTTCTATGTCAACAATCAAATCTAAGCCTTTAAAATTAGGATCCATCAAATTAAGAGATAGTTGTTTTACTTTTTTTTTTTGAGAATTTTTAGTATATTTTTCTTTTTTTCTTAGGAACTCTAAAAGGCATGTTATCGACTTTTACTATATAATAGATATATATTGTATTCTTAGATTTACATGTATTAAATTTGTCTCACAAAACTTACTATTTCTTATTCGATATAGGGATGTAATACGATGAACAAATTTATTCAAAATTCCATTAGTTGGCATATGCAAGGTCTGGACTTTGGAGACACGAGCTTTGGTCCTATAATCAAAGTGTTTTTATGGCATGTGTTGGGGGAGGGTCCTTATGCTTTCTCGAGCCCACGACCACCTCGAAGCGACAGCACCTGTTAGAAGGTATACCTCAAGTCAAGTCCACAAGTCGACCTTGGTGGAGTTCACAAAATCAACTCCAGAGAAAGTCCGAGGCCATCTTTGGGCGAGATACACAAGATCAACCTCGGAAGGGGTCTAGAGCCAACCCCTTATGAGGTTTGGGGCCAACACCGAACTAGAGTCCAAGGCGACCACGAACCAACCCCGAGTCCTAGATATGGTGGGACCGTGTGGGACAAATGACATGGATACCACTGAGTAAAATTTGGACCCCAAGGGCAAACTTATAACTTCACTCGCTTCTCTCTCCTATAAAAGGATCTCTTGTAATGGAAAAGGGAGGCTATTTGTAACCTAGACACTCATATTAAATACACTTAGATCCTTTGCGTGCTCCCCTTGAGTCCCTTCGCATCCTCAACGGTCTCTGCATCCGATCGGAGGTGTTTTTAAGTTTACTATCCGGTCTCATACTAACGACAATTAGCGCTATCCATGGGGATCAAACAAGAAGCTACATGCTCTAGAAGCAAGCAATGCATGCTGGGCACATCGCATCAACTTCGTGACATACTAGCTCGGTGCTTGCTAAGAAGTGTTGGTCCGTCCCAGACTGGTGGACTTCTCCCAGGAGGGTCCGGGTGCTAGTCCACCATGAACCACATTACTGTCCCCACACATATTCCGTATAACATACCCGGGGGACTTCCCGGCTCCTCGCGCATGCCACGTTGGCGCCTGCGCTCTGGTTGCGACGCGTGTGCGCGTACGCGCGAGCGGGCACGCGAGCGCTCCTGGCCACCCGATGGCGCGGCGCGGTTTCCTCGCTTCGCCTCGCGCGTCCGTCCGATTCCCCAGCGCCAGCATCCGTTCGTCCACCTCCACGCCTCGCTCGTAGGTACTCGCGAACCTTCGCGTCGGTTTCCTCGTTGCGCCTGTGCCCTCGTGTTCTCCGCTCTAAGGGTGGAAACGAGCGGCCGGCCGGCTCGAGCCAAGCTCGTGTCGGCTCGAGTGAGCGATGAGGCTCGGCTCGGCTCGGCTCGTTTCCAAAACGGTGGGAGACGAGCTTGGCTCGGCTCAAAATGCGGCTCGGCGCTCGCGAGCCAAAGCGAGCGGCCGCGAATAACGAAGCGATCAAGCGAGAATCGGAGATAACGGCAGCGGCGAGCGAGCGAGCGGCTAAGGCGCTTACAGGCAAAGAAGAGTAGCGATTCGAGATTCTAGCGATTCAACGAATAATAGCGGCAAATAATAGTAGCGAATAACGGCGGCGCGGCGAATAATAGCGATTAACGGCGGCGAATAACGGCGATAGCGAGCGATTAACAGCAGTACCATTTCACAACAGTTCAGCAATTAACAGTATCAGCAGTTTAGCTCACAACTCACAAGTCACAAGTTTACAAGCAAGGCGAATAACAACAGCGACGCGATTAATAAAGCGGCGGTTGATTAACAAGCAGCGACGATTAACAACGGCGGCCAAGAAGAATTCAACGGCGACCCAGCGGCGATTCAACGGCGGCGAACAGCGGCGAAGAACAACGGCGGCCAACAACAACGATTCTGGCAGATTCACAATATCGATTCTGACCCGATTCTGACCAGCCAGCGGCTAAGAGATAATGCGATGAACGCATAAAACACAACAAGAAACCATACACCAATTAGGCATTTACTCAAATTAATGTGTTCCTTGTCCAACCTAAATATATATTGCAAGAATATGTGTACACTAGCTGCTCTCTACGACGCTTTTAGGAAATGGAATGGTTTGAACATCATCCTCTTCATCTTCTTCCTGAAAAGATACATAATATTCAAGTTAACATAAGCAAAAACAAAATAGACAAATATTGCGATGCTGGATGAACCTACCACAACTACAGGAGATCTCATGTCATCATGTGCACCTCTGATCCAGCTGGAGGCACAAACCAAATATTGAACCATAGCCGGACGTAAAGAACTCCTATAGTCATCTAGTACTCTACCTCCAGCACTGAAAGTTGATTCCGAAGATACACTAGAAGCTGGGACAGTCAAGAAATTCTTAGCCATGTTCGACACAACTGGAAATCGATGTGCATTCAAATTCCACCACACGAGCAATTTGAAATCCTTATTATCTAAACTCTCGTTTACTTCATCTAGGTAGATGAGTAATTCTGACTTTGAAGGCTCGGTAGAAGTGGAACGCAAGAATGACTGAAATTGAGATGAAACTGATGATAATGAACTGCTTGTACCCATAGCTGAAGAGGAGGTTGCTTCACCTCTGTTGCCCATTCTGTTGTGCCGATGATCCATCTCAAATTGTGCATACAAATCTTCCAATTCAACCTTGACATCATCAAGTTCTTTTGCAGCTTTTGAGGGCTCATACATTTGGTTGAAGCACCAACTAATGAACCTCATCTTAAACCTGGGATCAAGAATAGTAGCAAGGACCATGACATTGTTCTTTTCTTCCCAATACTTGTCAAACTTATCCAACATTGCAGCAGCCATTTTCTTCAAATACTCATCTCCAGAAAATATTGCGGACCTTAATGCAATCTTAACATTAACTATATAAGGATAAAAAATATTTGCCGTTGGATAAGTTGATCCGAGAAAATGCACTAGTCACTTGGATAGGACGCAATATTGGTGCAATTTTTCATACAATAACCAATCTTCGCCCAATGGTTGCCATTGATAATTTGCATCCGTGTCAGCATAACACACTAAAGCATCCTTATAAGCAATACATACGGACAACATTTTGTATGTGGAACTCCATCGTGTACACACATCAAGGCTCAATCCAGGGCCAATTTGCAAAGCAAGCGATGAGCAGATTTGTAAGAATTTGTGCATACGAGATGGAGACTTCTTTATATACTTCTTTGTTTCTCGAGCTTGTGAATCAAAGGTTCTAATGGTTGTAGGCCATCATTAACAACCAAATTCACTATATGAGCACAACATCGAACATGAAAATACTTGGCAATGAACCGAGCTGATCCTCTAGCAGCAAACTTGGCCATTAAACTACGTACAGCAGCAGTATTCGAAGAAGCATTATCAAGAGTAAGTGTGATGATCTTATCCTCTATCTTCCATTCAACAATGCAATCAAAGACAGCCTGAGCTATGACAACCCCACTGTGTGGAGGATCCAACTCAATAAAGTTCAGCACACGACATTGCATAACCCAATGTTTATCTATATAATGTGCCACCAAAGACATATAGCAAATGTTTTGGTTTGAGGTCCACAAATCACAAGTTAAACTAATATGTGACACATTTCTGAGACTCTTTCTAAGCACTTCTCTCTCTGATTCATAAATCTTGATGCATTCATTTCTTATTGTCTTTCGACCAATGAACTGATATAATGGATTTAAATATCTCATCAAAACATTAAACCAAGTATGCTCAACCATCTTAAAGGGATATTCATGCACAATTATCATCTTAGCAATAATACGACGAGTTTCATCTTGATCATATTCCGTAGGAGTAGAAACAAAGGGTAAACCAGTCTCACCTCCCATGGCAGGACCCAAGTTCAGTTTCGCTTGAGCTTTCATCTTAGCCATCTTGTTCATATATGGCGTGCACTTCGGTATATGCCTCATAAGATGTGAAGTTGCACCCCCTTGTTTGTAAGACATGAGTTTGTAGCAGAACCTACACTTTGCCTTTGTATCAACCTCTCCTTTCTTTGTCTTCGATGGAACATTCACCACCTTAAAGATCTTCCAACAATTTGATCTTTGTTTACATTTACCACCGCCTTTGGAGATCCTTTCCTCCTTTTTGCCCCCCTCTTCTGAGACACTGTACCCTCTTCTGTTGTCAATGCCACACTGGCTTCTTCAGCAGCATTTGAACTTGAAGAGTCCTCATCCATGTCCTCATCAGATGGTACACCACCAAAAGCCTCCCAATCCACATCCACATCCTCCTATAGCCAATGAATCAATGCATGAAGTAAGTATCGATATTAGGCGACATCACATTCACATCCTCATTCCTCACCCTAACCTAACCCTAATCCTCGGTACATGGACTCGCTTCCTGTGCTATTTCAATGCTAGTTCAAGTGATAAGTGTTACTCACCGAGGTCTTTGGTTCGGCGAGGTCACGAGGCGGGAAGACGGGAGGCCCGACGTCGCCACCTTCTTCCCTCGAGCACGCGATTCCATGCTCGTTCGTGGCCCATGCACGTTGGTTGAAGGAGGCCGCGTCGGATCGGTAAGGAAGGGGTCGGGAGAATGGGGATCGGAGAAGGACGGCGGGGTGGGGAGACCGGGAGGAGGCGGCGCGCGGTTGGGGCGGCCGGTGGCGCGGGGTGGGGACGGGGAGGAGGCGGTGGCGCGGGGTGGGGCGGGGACCGGGAGGGGCGGCGCGCGGGTGGGGCGGGGACCGGGAGGGAGGCGGCGCGGGGTGGGGCGACCGGTGGCGCGGGGGTGGGGCGGGGACCGGGAGGAGGCGGCGCGCGAGGTGGGGCGGGGACCGGGGAGGAGGCGCGCGCGGGGTGGGCGGCCGGTGGCACGGGATGGGGACGGGGAGGGCGGCGCGAGGTGGGGCGGGGGCCGGGAGGAGGCGCGCGCGCGGGGGGGCGAGGGACCGGGAGGGAGGCGCGCGCGGAGTGGGGAGGACCGTGGGCGTCTGCGGGGTTGGGGGAGAGCGAGATCTGAGGCCGGATGCATTGGAGGCTCAAATCGCGATTGGAGATAAGGGTGCTCGGGTCCGGCTCGTTTGGCTCGCGAGCGGCTCGTGAGCGGGCTCGGGCTCGGCTCGTTTCGGTCACGAGCTGGACAATACGCTCGGCTCGGCTTGAATCAGAATGAGCCCGAGCCGAGCCGGCTCGAGCTCGTTACGAGCCGAGCCGGCTCGCAAGCCTCAAGCCAAATTTCCACCCTTACTCCGCTCCCATCCCCATCTTTTCCTACGCCCCCCGCGCCGCCGCCGCTCCCTCGCTCCCGTTCGCCTTCGCCCCACCACCTCCGCTCGGCAGCTGCGCCTCCTCCCCACCGCCGGCGTGCGCCCTCTCGCTCGCCCTCCCCCCTCCGGGACCACCACCACCAGGCCACGGCGATTACCGAGCTGATTTGCCACACCGGCCCCCCTCGCAACCGGCGGGCTCTGTGCTCGCGCTTCGCCTCCTCCGCTCGGTAGCTGCGCGTCTTCTCCGCTTCCGGCGTGCTCTCTGTCGCTCGCCCCCCTCTCCCCCCCGGTTCGCGTGGACACCAAATTTCGCGTGGAGACCTCTGCGGAATTTGTTCCTGTGCACAAAATACAGGTATCCTATGTTACAAGATACTTTTTGCTAATTTTTATGCGTTTTATTGTGCATTATTTACCTTTTGCCTCTTGCCATAATCCTCATGTCAGCCGCCGTCTCCATCCCCAGCCGCCTCTCTGTCCTCGGGTCTCTCAACCACCTGCTCACCACTGCTAATTCTTCCTTCTTGCGGCTAGCCTTCTTCTTTTCGGTTTCCTGGCGAAAAATCCGTCAAAGGTTTGGCCTTTTCGTCAATTAGTTTTTTTCCTTGCGAAGATTGGATTCGGCCTTTAGTGGTTTAGGTTTGCGGAGATGTAGTTCTTACTTAATTTGATGGGGGATCCTTTGGTCGGATTAGGCCCCATCTTTGGCGAATTTTGGTTGTCATGTTGCGAGATGCCGTCGCTTTTAGTTGGTTTTTGCTGATTTCCACCGAAAAATGTCCTCTTTTACCCAAACCACAATTCCCTTTATTTTCTCGTTGGTGATTTCAGAGCTAAGGATTGGTAATGTTCTACCTGGATTTATTTTACTCTCTGCATAATTTTGGAGATTATTGAGGCTTTGAGTCACTGTGCCTTCTCATCGAAAAGCTGCCTTGTTTTAATTTAGGAGGGTGGATAAGGTCATTATTAGTGGTAAAAATATCTTGCTCTTGCTTTTCGAAAGCAGGTTAAAAGAAAGGAACCTTTTTAGCCTCTGATTCGTTCTTCTAGGTTTCTCCTTTATGTGCTACCTTTGGATGCTACAACTGTAAAGATTATTTGCATTACCGCACAATTACACTGTTCCTGATTTTAGTGTGTGTTGGCTTGCTTTATAAATGCAATTGCAGGGCTTCTGGCTGATCGGTGCTTTGGAGCTGCAGTGTCTGTATAGCAACCCTTCATTTAGGTTGAAAGTTATTAGTACTTTTTTCTCTATAGCTTCAATTCCAGATATGCTTACAAAATTAATGCCATACATACATAATTCATTGTAGTCTTTTTCCACAAAAGGTATGAGGCATGAGAGAGCATTCTTGTTTTTCTATGCTTTACTCCATTTTAAGTCCGTATAAATCAATTTTTATTCTGGTCATTGTGGTTCTTTTTTATAATAAGGTTATATTATGTCGTTTTATGTTAACCTATTGGTTCTATGTTGCCGACCAGGTTCACCATTATGAGAGACCATCTCCTCTGGTTCCTCTGAAATCCACACTTGGGCCTTTCTTTAACATCAAGGCAAGGGATTGCATAGTAACGTTATCACGACGTCAAATATTTAACCTCAAGGTTGGTATTTTACAGGTAACTGTTATCATGCCAACTTATTATGCTTTTAGATGGAAGTAGTTTTGGCTTATAGGGCTTTGTCGACTAAGGAGAATTGATAATGCTCTTAGGATTTTCATACTCTTGTGGAGTTTGGCATTGATGTGACACCGGCATGTCAGTGCCCTTCTTATCAATTACTTATGTTGGGACAGAAATCTAAATGCAGCAGATTGATGTTATGTTGTATACATTGAGTAAACGCTTCATAGTGTCGCAGTGTCGAGGGAACCGTTTACTTAGGAGGCTTTGTATCCAGATACAGAAGCGGGACCTTACAGCACTAGCATGGAGAATGCATCTTGTAGGATATGATATGGATGTATATCTTCGTGAGCCTACAAAGGTTTGTTATACAATCAATAAAAATGTCTGTAGTGTTTGTAGGACTACAGAGGTACCCTCAAGAGGATGCTAATATTTTGTTTTGTACCGATTTTTTTAGGTAAACCAGCAAAATAGGGTGTAGGTCATGATTTCTAGCTCTTGCAATGGATTTTGTAACCCATCTATTGAATTGTAACTTCAATAATGAGGCAGAATTTTGATGTTTTGCAACATATTATACCCTCTTGTTACTACATGCAATTAGTGTGCAATCTCTCGGTTGAATGAGATTTTTTTGCTTGTAGCAAATTTTACTCTTCTCATTTGCATCAAGAATGAGGTGCATCCTCCGTAGCGTTAATGTTGATTACTCAGTTGAAGGTCGAGATATTTTTGCGCTTTGTCGTAGCAAATTATACTCTTGATCTTCTCACCGCATCAATAATGAAATGCATCTTCCTGTAAGCGCAGGATCAACATAAACTTTGAAAACAACGGGTTCCGTAATATATTTTGAGCACCTTGTAATGCATTTTTTTTGTCAATTTCGGTACTACTTTTTATTTACTACAGATATTACCTTCTCTTTTTAATTGTCCTATTTTTACCAACCTTGTTAGCATGATATCATTCTGGAGGTCAAAATGGGTGGGTAGGATGCTTTGCATATAAAAACTTGACGGATGAGGTCATTTACCTATCTTGCTTATTTTATTATGAACTGCATGACTTAAAACCAGCCTTCTTATTTCTTACGTGTTGAATTGTAGTTTCGCTTTTTGTTAGAAACCACAGCACCATATTTTTACTGAGGAAATCTGAAAGCAGCCGGTATGTTCAATCAGTTTGATACAGAGCTTGACATCTAATGTCATTACTACATAGTTGTATTGTACTTTGGTTAATGTCTCAAACAATTTAATTACCTAAACTTAAGGAAACAACCTAGCGATTTTGCAATATTGGAGCTTAGTCAAGGCTTAAAAGTCACAAGTTTCTTAAATTTCGGAGGAATTTTCTTGCCTTGATTTTGCCTTTTGTCTGAAATTCAAAAAGAGTGACTTATTCTATTGCTAATTCTTTACCGAACAACTTAATTTGGTTCTTGATCGAGTTTTACGTGGTGACATTGAACTAGAACTTACAGGTATATCTACATGTCGGATGATTTATTCCGTTAACATAGTTAGGCAAACCTTGATTGTGTTGTTCCTATCGATAAACCATTGGACATTTGTCTACTCATGCTATTTGTGAATGCACATCATAGCATGTACTTAGGACAAAGTACAAACATTGCTTGTATTTAACCTTCATTGGGAGTTGGAATGAGATGACGTTCCTTTTTCCAAAATCTTTGAACAATTGCAATAGACCATGCGGTGTATTAGGCAAACATTCAAATATCTAAGAGTGATATTTGAGATGTTCACTACTTCAACGTGTTAATATTTGCTCTGCATATCGATGTT
This sequence comes from Melocanna baccifera, assembly GCA_036346265.1. Taxonomy (NCBI): domain Eukaryota; kingdom Viridiplantae; phylum Streptophyta; class Magnoliopsida; order Poales; family Poaceae; genus Melocanna; species Melocanna baccifera. The sequence continues at coordinate 86,319 of JAYEVJ010000289.1, read as the reverse complement.
AATATTTGCTCTGCATATCGAATTCTGATCTCCAAGCAACTGGAGCTAATTGAAATTTTAGTCAAAGATTGTAGTCGCATTTTTCCCCATTCATATGGACTTACGTAATATAAAGATATTTTAAATTAAGATGGTTTTTTTGCTTACTTTAGATGCGGATGAGGGCACCGCATATCGAGAATTTTCTTTAGTTTGATTTTGGATTCGGAAGTTCCACATGGTTGGGCGATGATTATTTACATTCACCTTGCTTGCTATATTCCGTAAGTTCTTCCTTTTAGATGGTAATTTCGTTTGCATTGATACATTCATTCTTGACATGATTTATCTGATTATTGCTTATTGAAGATTTTTCATCTATATCCGTCCTTGCTTGATCAAGAATTTGATATATAATCATATCTTGTTGAACGATGGTATCTAGAAACTCGCTTAATGCTTTATGTTATTTACATTAAGGAGATAGAGTTGTAGTAGGAGATAGAGTTTGTATTCTATTCCATATATGTTTTATCTCTATATGTCATATCTCCTTGTACTCTTATATATATATGGCTCCTTAGACCTCATATCAATACACACACACAATATTCATAGCATGGTATCAGAGCATAGATTGCATACCTAGCCTCTATTACTCTTCCGCTGCTACTGCCCCCGGGAGAATCAATCTACGCTCCCTTGGCTGCCCCCAGGAGAATCCATCAAGATTCCCTTGGCTGGAGCTTTATTTGATGGTATTCTGCACAGATTTTCATTGAGGTACATACTTGCAAATATTGCTTATTTTCCATCTATAAGAGCGGATGCTTCATAATCCTCATTTATAGGGACCTGCTCAAGTGGTGCAAGAGAATACTAGGAGTTGATCTCAACTGTCAAGGTCTGGGATTTGCATCTGGTGGTTGCAGATTCATTTATTATGAGGTTTTTGCTCTCTCTTCCCGTCTTATAATATAGTTTCATACTCCATATTATCATAAAAAACATGTCATCGTGTGAAGTGTGTAGTCAAACCTTTTGAACTTCATATGTATCTAAATTGGTCACATGAAAATGGTATACATTAATCTGTCATAAAAAATTCTTTTGTTATGTTATAACTCTAGAAATATGTCATCATATTGTGATGAAAACCAACGATTCAAGTTGCATCTTTGGCTTGTGCTCTTGCAATCTGTGTAATGCTACCCTCTCAAGATATTTCTTTTTTGACTTGCTTGTTGTTCTAACGTTCCTGTCTTTTTTTTCCAGAAAGTTATCTATTTTGTTTTCCAGTTTAGTGGGATTGTTCCTTGGTTGTCTACTAGCAAAATACTTGCTTCTATTTACTCTCAGTCTCCTGATACTTTTCTTACCTCTTTCGCTTCACCTTTCCTATCCAGAAAAAAACTTCTTTCACACCTCTTCATAACAGCTAAAAACAACAGCTATAAAAAACGCTTTTACCAGAAACATCTACATTTCTACACCTCAAATAATAGTTCAAGTTTATATGCTCTTACTTCAGTATACAATATAGTCTCCTTTCTAAAGGTTTTACACATTTTCCCCCTACTTTGCTATACTTTAAACATAATAGAGCATTCATATCCTTTACAAGACAAGCTTACATTTTCTTCTGGTAAAATATGCATTAAACACCAATTTTTTAATTCAAACATATCACGTGTTACCATTTCCTCTCTATTTTCCTAACTACATCCCTATTTTCCTAACTACATCGCTTATATTATTTACTTTCTTTGCATCTTTTCCCACCCTATATCTAACCAAACAAACACAGAACACACCAAATATGCTAAACACCGCATAAAAAAATTTATTACCTTCTGGCATAAAACATTCGCTTGCAAAAAAATGACTTGCGTGGCGTATCGCCACGCAAATGTATCTAGTAGACTACAAGCCGTTGCGACTTGCCTTCACATACCGGCCACTCCCGCCGATTAAGGCCACGCCCACCACGGCAATCTTGCCACAAAAACAGCAGCAACCACAACTCCAACAACAACAATTGATGCCACAGAAACAACCAACACCATCACGTGCTGCGGCATCTGTTGCTGCTCGACAAGCAGCAACTATGCAGCAGTCACAAAGCACCGGCCGCTCCGTCTATCCCCAAGACCAGGAATCGGGCGTCCGCAAAGTTGGCTCCAGTGATATCCACGCCCGTTGGGGTCAAAGCTCATAGCACAGCCTAAATCCCTGATTTTATTCGATGTTCCTTCCCCTCCTAATCCCCATTAGGTGTCCTCACTTGATCAGCGCCACACCCCGGCCGCGGCCCGACGCCTGACTTCGACCGGTGTGGACCTCCTTCGCCTGGACTGGCCGGCCATAAGGACTTGCCCCTGTTCATCCCTCCCCTCGTCGGGGGCCACTAGGTAAGGCTTCCCGAGTTGGCTACTACAAAGGGAGGCTGGCCAAATCCCCCTTCGTCCCTGTCATGGTGCGCCCTTCCTCCCTGCCTCAGTCCCACTCTCTCCACCTGGCGCATCTCCCTCTCCTCCCCAGGGGGTGGGCGGAGCTGCGGGGCACGGCCGCTACTCAGTGGACGCTGACGCTCACCATCCTTTCTCCGTCAGGCACTGGTGCCACTCCTCACCACCTCCTCCTTTCCGCACGCTGCCCTAGGCCCCTTCTCAGTGTCCCAGACCCCTTGAATGTCATGGACATCTCCTGGACTGCACATTTCTCCAGATTTGGGCCTCTCCACGACCGCTCCCAAGTCACCTCATCTGGGCCGTCTTTGGTGCCACCAAGTGCCCAGCGGGACTTCACCTAAGGTGGGACTCTTGGACCCGCTTCAAAGATTTTCACCATAGTGACCTAGGGCGCTCTCGTGGGTTTTGCGCCGTGGTGACTCAGACCCTACCCGTGGACCCTCACCTTGGTGGCCTGGATTTCCTCCGAGGATTTTACCTTGCACCGTGAGCTGTATTGCTCTTCGCAATTTGGGTATCCTGAATACTGGTCAATAGCAGGTCACAGATGGGCATCATGGGTCACCAAATGAACCATGCACAGCATGCCCATGAGAGCTACCAAATAGATACATTACGCTCGCCGGCCCACTAGCGCTAAGTGGGCCTCCGATACCCTTCATCCACTTCGTTCTTGAGGTCGAAAGGGATCACACTATCCGAAAGAATAAAGATGCTAGAGTGGCATTCCAGCCATTTGGCAAGTAATGTAGGACCGTGTTGAGCAAGGCAATGTAGGTTGTGCAGGAGCTGACCCGGAACAGAGGAAACATCTTCTATCGCCATAATGGTTTGCTATAACCTCCTCCTAGCATGAATACCTCACATTGCTGCTGGGTGTATCTCTGGCAGCCCCTATCTAGGACACGAATCACCTTGTACGAACTGGATGGGGAGCCATAGCCAAAGCTGAAGTAGTGGGGAAAGGATGGGTCAATCAGCCCCACCCTTGGGCCTAGAGAAGAGAGAGCTCGGTCTGTGGCATCATCGTTTGTTAGGTATGCAACCACAGCCCTGGTGGCCAGGTGAATACCTGCACCCCAGTTTGATAGTCAGTGACACAGACTAGGTCTAGGCATGTCGATGTCAGTCAGAAGCTCTTGATATATTTGATCATCCTCAGGACATTGCCACACTCCATGTCAATCTTTGGGACGTCACCTCCAGACCGCACCCCGCAAGGCCTCGTCCCTAACATGAGCTCATGCGATGTGCTATGGTCTGTCGCTACGCCATGCTCTGGATCCCCTCCGAGCCACACGCTACACTCTGGACCGTGCCCGGGACCCCACCGAACCACACTTTGGACTTTGTCTATGCTTCGGCCTTCCTCTGCACCATCTCAACTTGGGTATCCCAGATCTCACTTGCGTGACTTCTACTCACGCGCCCGGGACCACCTTGTTGGACCATCTCAACTAGGCCCCCTTAGCTCAATGGATTCATCCCAACGAGCTTTAACACACATCGATGGCTTGGCCTCGGCATGGTTAACTTCGGCCTTGACAGCTTTTACCTCGGCCGAACTTTGCTTCACTTCAATGGTGTCTCATCGACTAAGGGCTCCCCCAAGTTTGATAAACTCACCTCGATGAGTTCCAATATGCCTCGATGGCTTGGCCTTGATGTGGTCCACTTTGGCGTTAGGACCAATGAAGGGTACAATTCGATTTGGGTCATTGTTGATCGACTGACCAAGGTTGCTCATTTTATCCTAGTCAAAATAACCTATACAGGCGATAAATTGGCAGAGTTGTATATGTCGAGGATTGTGAGTCTTTATGGAGTATCAAAGAAAATAGTGTCAGATCGTGGATCGCAGTTCACCTCACGATTTTGGGAAAGTTTCCATGAAGCTATGAGAACTCATCTGAATTTCAACACAGAATATCACCCCAAGACGGATGGACAGACCGAGCGAGTAAATCAGATTCTCGAGGACATATTACAAGCATCTGTACTAGATTATGGAGCCAAGTAGGACAGTTATTTACCCTTCGTAGAATTCTCTTACAACAACAACTATCAGACCAGTTTGCAAATATCATCGTTTGAAGTACTGTATGGTAGAAAGTGCAGGATCCCTCTCAATTGGAAAGAGACGAGGGAAAGCCAAGTGTTTAGGCCAGATTACCTAAAGGAAGCTGAGAAAAAAAGTCCGATTGATTCAGGAGAGGCTGAGGACTGCCCAGACCAGGCAGAAGAGTTATGCTGATACCCAACATCGAGAGTTGAGCTTTGAGTCAGATGATTACGTGTATATCAGGATCATACCGTTCAAAGGTGTCAAGAGATTTCAGTTAAAAGAAAAACTTATGCCGAGATATGTTGGGCCATTTAAAATCCTAAAGTGCAGGGGAGAAGTTGTGTATCAGTTAGAGCTATCTGCGTCCTTAAGTGGGATATATGACATCTTCCATATGTCCCAGTTGAAGAAGTATCTGCGAGTGCCAGAGAAAGTTGTGCCAGTGGAGGCCGTCGATCTTCAAGAGGATCTATCACACAAAAAGAACTCTATCAAGATTTTGGAAGAGACAGAGCGTGTGACTAGGAACAAGGTTGTCCGTTTTTGTAAAGTCTAGTGGAGCAACCATTCAGAGGAGGAAGCCACCTGGGAATGCGAGGAGGATCTCAAAACCGAGTTTCCAAACCTATTCTCTTAGTGAGCCCGAATCTTGGGGTTGAGATCCCATTTAAGGGAGAGCGGTTTGCAACATCTTGTTTTACAGAGCTTTTTTGAAGTTTTTAGAATAAAATTTATTAAAGGGATTTTTCTAGAATTTATTAAAGCTTAAAATAAATTTTATGCATTAAAATAATTTTACCTGATTAAAATAAATATTAGCATAAGCTAAAAATATTTTATTTGGATTCCTCGTATCTCAACAGATTTTTTGGAATTTTTTGAGATTTTCTGAATTTATTTCCTATTTTTCCAGACCTCCTTTTGTTTTATTGGTTTTTCTGAAAAAGGAAAATCCTGGAAACCCCATGAATAGTAACAGGCCAGCCCATCACTATTCACTGGCCCGTTCATCAACAGCCGCCTGATCGGGCGCTCGCCACGAGTCGCGCATCCGGCGACCCGCGCCCGCCGCCTTGCCCATAGCCGCCCGATTACGCTCGCGCGTCAGCCATCCAAGACGCCGCGTACTGTGCATCGGTGCATTCTTCCGCAGTCATCCGATCTCGTCGCACTCGCATTCGGTCGTCCATGTGTCAGCATGCCGTGCGTCGTCTCCCTCACGGTCTCTCGTCACCGTCCCCGAGCCGGAGACTGTCTCGGCGTCCGTGTTCGAGGACGATTCTGCGCCGTATGCGCCGTCTTCGCACCGGACTCTCGGTCTCTGTGCATAAAAACACGCCGCAAGCTCCGCCTTCCACATCCTCCGAGCAGACCGCCGCCTCTCGTCGTGCGTCGCGCCGTCCCAAGCCTCGCCGCCGTTCGCTAGAGCACTTCGCCTCGAGCGCAGCCAGAATCCACGTCGTTTCGCCGTCGACACCACCGCCGTCCTGAGTCTCTGCCACTGCTCGTCGGAGTCCCTCCGCGTCTGCACCACCGCCCAGACCCGAGCCCGCCGCCGCAACCGCACACTCACCCACGATGCGCCACCACTCGATCTCTGCGCTCGCCCCCGCACCCGCGCACACGCCATGTCAGCACCGACCACCCCGGATGCCACGCCACCGCCACGCCGACCGCCACGTCGCCGACCACGCCGACCCTCTTTGCCACATCAGTCGTGCACTATTCCATGGCCTGCGTTTACCGTGAACTAGCTTTCCCATGCACTAAGTACACAACACAGTAGTTTTTCCGAATTTTTAGTGTTTTTCTTTAGATTTATTTTTTCAAGAGTCCATTCTTCTTTGTCCTAGCTCTGATTAACCCTATTCTTTTTTCTAAATTCATCTAAATTTGAGCTCTACCTTTTGTTCTAATTTTGAGGTTTTTAGAGTTTATTTGAATTTTATTTTATTTTAGTTTTATGCCTCGGTCATTTTCTCCCTCGTTATATCGCGTCTTCGAAGCAGCAGGAGCGCCGCCAGAAGATCCAGAGTCTCTCGCTAAGGAAAGCCAAGGCAAGTCGTGCCCTTTGATTATGTTGAATCTAGTTTTTAATCTATTATTTATTTATTTTTATTTAAATTATCTTGCATCGCTATTTTATTACAAACCCTTGCACTTAGTAGTTATCATCCTAATTGAGTAATCCCTTTTGATAATTTAAATACCATGATGCAATTGTCATCATAGGTTAGGAAATTATTTAGTGATACAATAATAGATGTCACATAGGTGGTACGATTAATATGCTTAGCCATGCTTATATTTCGATGGGTTCGTCATCACATGTAATTAGTTTATTAATTTGAACTAATGGATTTGGTATGTGCCATGACATTGGTATGTCATTGGTGTTGATTATACAAAATCGATTTTAATTTAGGCGAGTGATCATGCAGTAAAAGAGTAAGTGTGGATTCACTTCGGGGGATGTAGAAGTCTCGTCTGAGTAATATTAAGACTTAACTTTGTACGCCATTGATCCGAGCTTTACTGTACAAACCACATATCTAGTATGTGATAGACCTGACTGATTGATTTAGGATATTTCAATTTCAATCTTGGCATTGTGATGAACATTATTGCTGATTTTCATGAGGTGCATGGGGCGGTGTGATGCAAAACCCTAGCGGGCGGGATTGAGTTGAGGTTGAACATTGTAAACGTGAGAATTATCACATCGTGTGGGTACAGTTGTGCAACCTCTGCAGAGTGTAAAACTATTCGAATAGCCGTGTCCCCGATTATGGACAATGCTCGGTAATTTCACACGAGGGATATAATTTTCATAAAATTTAGATTGGTTATCGCTGGAAGGTGAATGGTTAGTTCACTAGTAGTTTAGCTTGTGGATGGGAGGTTCACAATTGACTTATTCTATTTCGTTGATTATTTATTTATTATTGTTCTTCCTTAAAGTTTGCTTTTAATCTATTTATCGTATTTACTTTAAAATATCGCTTTATGCAAATTAACCTTTCAGCCATCCATTGGCAAGCCTTACATATTATATGGCATTCGTTTGTTACAAATGACTTGTTGAGTACCAATGTACTTACGGCTTTGTGCCCACTGTTGCTCAGTTGAGTTGGAGCAGTTATACCAGCAGGAGGTACAAGAGGGAGGATACTTCAGCGATTTTATGGATTAGGACTTCGCTCCCTAGTCAATTGCCTGTGGGCATGTTGAATGGCTTCTACGCTTATTTTGATTCTTTTCACTACTAGATTTTGAGCCCTTCAGGCTAGTGAGTTGTAAGTTTGGCTATAAGATCGTACTTTGATAATTATTAATATCTGAGTCTTCCCTTTATTTTAGCGTGTATATGGTTGATATTTCATCTATGTTAAACTGTGTGCACTAGCGTGATCCTGGACTAGTGCGGTATATAGAAAGAGTCTGGATTTGCATATTCGGGTCTCGACATATACCCACCCTCTGAGGTCGGGTCGATGACTACTCACCCTGTGGGGTCAAGTCTTCACTGTCTTACACTCACCCTATAGGGTCGAGTTAATGACCACTCCCCCTCTGGGGTCAAACTTGCGATAACTCACCCTCTGGGATCGAGTCACCTACTTCTCCTCTTTGGGGTCAAGCTTTTTTTCTTTCTAGGGTCGAGCTACTTTTCCCCCTCTAGGATTGAGCTACTGCTCTCCCTCTGGCTTCAAGCCTTCTCTCCCTCTAGAATCAATTTGCTTCTCCCCCTCTGGTGTCGAATTTTCTCCCTCTTTAGGGTTGAGCTTCTTCTCCCCCTCTACAGTCGAGCTTTCTCCTTCTCTAGGGTTGAGCTACTTCTCTCCCTTTGGGTCAAGCTTTCTTTCCCTCTAGGGTTTAGTTGCCTAATACCCCCCTCTAGGGTTGAGCTTTCTCTCCCCCTGGGGTCAAGCTACTTCTCCCTCTATAGGGTCAGACTACTACTCCCCCTCCGAGGTCAAGCTTACTCCACCTCTAGGTTCAAGCTTGCGACAACTCACTGTCTGGGGGTTGAGTCACCTAACACTTCCCCCACTAGGGTTGAGCTTGCTACAACTCACCCTTTGAGGTCAGGTCGTCTAACATTCCCCCTAGGGTCAAGCTGCTCATGAGTTTCGTGTTGAGAGCCAAGTTTTTTAATGGGATACGGTGATGTTTGCCTCCCTAAGTGAAGTACCACTCGCGAGATTCATCCCTAGTACCAAAAATTTTCGATGGGAGACGACGATGTTCTCACCTCCCCAAGTGAATGCCGCTCATGAGCTTCGTTCTAAGCACCAAGTTTTTTCAATAGGGGATGGGGTAGCGAGATACCCCTAGTAAAGAGCAGTAGGTGAGCTTTATTCTGATATTAGGTGGGAGACCTCAAGATTGAACATGTCGAGCATGTCCTTTAGCAGCCCGACTAGAGGGATTCAGAGGTTGGCTTTGAACTAGCCAGTGAAGACAATGAGCATCCCTAGCACCAAGTCAAGGCAGACCTTGTCAGTCTTGGCCAAGATAGCCAAATCGTCACTCTTGATCTTGCCTTCCTTCTCCAGTTGCTCCAGAAGTCCGCTCTTCATGCTAGAAGGGCCCAAGTAACAAAAGAACTAGATGACTTTCTCGGGAGCCTCCTCCCCCCTCACTCGCCGCCTTTGTCTTCGTCGTACCCTTCCTAGAGTTGGAGGCCCTACCCTTCTTGCCGGAGGTACTGTGGACAATGATGTCTTCTTTGAAGTCATGGCGAAAGGAGCCAACTTGTCGAGACCCGAATATGCAAATCTGGACTCACTGTGTATACCGCACTAGTCCAGGATCGCTTTAGTATACACAGTGTAACATAGATAAAATATCGATGATATGCACAATAAAATAAAATAAAAGACTCAAATATTAATAATTATCAGAATATGACCTTATGATCAAGCTTACAAATAATAGTTTGAAGGCTTAAAATCTAGTAGCGAAAAACAGAAATAAGCATAGTAGCCATTCGACATGCCCACAGCAATCGACTGGGAAGCGAAGTCCTAATTCGTTAAGTCGTCAAAGTACCCTCTTTTACCTTTTGCTAATAAAGCTCATCTTCCTCAACTGAACAACAGTGAGCATAAAGCTATGAGTACATTGGTACTCAGCAAGTCGTTTATAACAAATGAATACAATATAATATGCAAGGTTTACCAATAGATGGCTGAAAGGTTAATTTATAGAAGTAACAATTTAGAGTAAATACAACAAATAGATTGAAAATGAATTTTAAAGATAAACGATAATAAGCAAATAATCAATGAAATTGAAATAAACCACTTGTGAACAACCCATTCACAAGCTAAACCATCAGTGAACAAACCATTCACTTTTCAAAGATGACCGGCCAAGTTTTTATTGAAACTCTACCTCTCATGTGAAATCACTGAGCATTGTCCATAACCGGGGACACAACTATTCGAATAGGTTTACACTTTACAGAGATTGCACAACTATACCCACACGATGTGATTAGTCTCGTGCTAAGAAAATCACAACAAGGCATTTGCAAAGCTCAACCTCAACTCAATCCTGCTCGCTAGGGTTTCGCATCACATCCCCTTGCGCCTCATGGAAATTAGCAACCTTGTTCATTACAATGGCGGAATTGAAATTGAAATATCCCAAATTAATTAGTTAGGTCTATCCCATACTAGATATATGGTTTGCACGGTAAGACTTAGATCAATAGTGCATAAAGTTAAGTCCTTAACATTACTTAGACGAGACTTTCACTTCTCTCGAAGTGAATCCACACTTCCCCTTTTACTGCACGATCACTCAACCAAGTGAAAACTAATTTTGTATAACCAACATCAATGATACACCAATGTCATGGCACACAATTTTTATCACTGTGACTCCAATCACGATTCAATATCTTATTAAGTCAAATTAATCAATTGATCATATGTGATGATGACCCATTGAGACTATAATCACGACTAAGCATATTTTATCGTATAACCCATGTGACAAGTAGTATGGTATCAGTAAATAATATCACATCCTATGGTGACAATGGCATCATGGTATTTAAATTATCAAATGAGGGATTAATCAATTAGGACAGTAACTACCACATACGAAGGTTTGTAATAAAATAGTGATGCATGATAATTTAAAATAAAATAGATAATTAATAAATTAAAAACTAGATTCAACATAATCAAAAGACACGACTTGGCTTAGTCTTGCTCAGTTATGAACTCTTGATCTTCTGGTGGTGCTCCCGCTCCTTCGAAGACGCGATCTAACGAGAGAGAAAATGACCGAGGCACAAAAATAAAATAAAATCAAATCCAAAAACTTTAAAACTAGAGCCAAAAGATAGAGCTTAATTTTAGATGAATTTAAAAAAGAACGGGGTCAATCGAAGCTACGACAGAGGAGAACATGGTCTTGAAAAATTAATCTAAAGAAAAATACTGAAAATTCAGATAAGCTACTGTGTTGTGGACCTGGTGCATGGAATAGCAGGTCATGGTGGACTCAGCTTATGGAACAGTGTATGGCGATCGATCGCTTCTTGACGCGCGATTAGGGTCGACATGGCGGTGGTGGATCGACATGTGGAGACAGGTGGTGCTAGAGCTAACGTGGCTGATGATGTGGCAGGGTAACGTAGCTGACACGTGGTATTCGACGTGGCATTTGGGATGGCTCGAGTGCTGACGTGGAACTAACACATAGCGACACGTGGCACCTAAGGCTGACGTGGATGCTAACTTGGCTAGATCTGGTTCATGGGTTCATGTAACAGTGGCGATTGACAGGTCAGACTCGGCTGGCAGCAGCATGGTGCACGACAGACTCGGTCCACGGAGAAGGCGAACCGTCCGTTGGCGTGGGTGTGGGGTGACATCACGATGATCCAACGGCGATGGATGAGCCACATGGATGGATCTTAACCATCGGATTCATCGATTGGTGCAGATCTGATCAGACGGTGGCTGAGGGCGATCGGATAGTTCCGATGCCGATGCGTGGCATGGTGCGAGGCGACACTTTGGCACGCGAGGGATCACGGGTGGGCACGTGAACGAAGGGCAGTGTGGTGTGGCGATGTGGTTGGAGGCGATGCACGAGCGATGATCTAGATGGAAACGGCAAGGAACTTGGCGGACGACAATGTAACTCACCGGCGACGAGTTGATCGGCAGCGACGAGCGGCGGTAGACGGCAGCTGGATGGTGTGGCTCAGCGACCAGGCAAAGCCAGCAAAGAAGAGAACGATGGCAATGGTGGAGAACAAAGGTGACGGACTGCGGCTGCAAAGGGTGGCACAAGGCTGAGCAAGGGGGTGCGAAAGATGGAGGCAGCGGCTTGGTTTTATGCATGGGCATCGAGGGAGTCCCGAACGACGACGGTGGCGGAGTCTGGTTCACGCACGTGAACCAAGGCAACGGTGGAGGCAGAGTGTCGATTGGAGATGATGATCAACAGTGCTCGCTCCATTGAATGATCGATGCGTGGCATAGTGAGCAATCAAACAGTTCACAACATACGACACAGATGCACAGTAGCCGATGGCTTGGATGCTTGACATGCGGTTCGGGAGGGGATCTAGTGACCAAAGCGAACTCAAGCCAGATGACTGATGAGTGTCCATAGAAGGATTAGGTGGCTGGGAGTTGCCAGGTTTGTACTGAGGCTTTTTGGAGGGTTTTTCTATTTTAGAATTTTAAATAAAATAAAAGGAGCTCTAGAAAATAGCAAATAAATTCAAAAAAGTCTCAAAAAATGTCTTGAGACACCAGGAACTCAAATAAAATATTTTTAGCATATGTTAGTGTTTATTTTAATCATATTAAATTTTTTTAATTAATAAAAATTTATTTTAAGCTTTAATTAATTCTAGAAAAATCTAAATGATGAATTTTATTTTGAAAGCTTCAAATAACATCTGAAAATCAGGATGTTACACAACTCCAGCAGGTATAACTCCAGGCAGCCTGAGTGCAAAGGCAGCCGTCTCCCCTTGGTGGTCTTGGGTAGTCCAAGGCAAGGTTCCTCGAGGCAAACTAGGTGTGGGAGAGCCACGTGCACGCGGGTGATGCGGAAGAGCCCTGGGCATGAGGGCAATGCGGAAGAGCCTCAGGCGCAAGGAGCCCTAGGTGCGGAGGAGCCCCGGGTATGAGGGTGGTGTGGAAGAGCCCTAGGCGCAAGGAGCCCTAGGCACGGGAGATCCCCAAGTGCCAGGACAACACAGAAGAGCCCCAAGCACAAGAAGCCCCAGACACAGAGGAGCCCCAGGCGCGAGGGTGGCACGGAGGAGGCCTGGGCACAGAAGAGGCCTAGGCGCGGGCGCCCTAGGTGTGCTCGTGAGCTTTGAGTTTCCTCTTCACACTACCATTGACTCTTTCTGTCTCTCTCTCTCTTGTTTCTTTGGAAGAGCAATACCATTAAGGCATTGACTGACTTCACCAAATCGATGTCTTTGCTAATCCTTTGTCACAGTGTGTCGTCCAATTTAGGTCCCGCTCATTTATACTTAGCCTTCTAGTTTCTAACTTATTTTTCAATATTTATAATTTTCATCTTTTTTCTCGCTTTTCAATATTTTTAAGCTTTTTATTGGTTCTTTTTTTCCCGTACGTATTCGTTTATATTATACGTGATGAGCTAACCTATTTTTTTATTTTTAGATTTTTTAAAAATTAATTATGTCAAATAAACCATCATCAGCTACAGTATAATTTTAACTAGCTACAGTGCAATTTCAACTACAAAACACCAAATTTCATCCCAACTGAGTGTCCTCTTAAACCTACTTCCTGTGCTGCAACTGCATGCATCGAAGTTTCTGACAAAAAACTTCAACCTCCAAGGCTTGAGTAATCTCCTGCATTTCTTGGAATCCTCTTCTTATTTCTCTTTATACACGCACGTTTCTTTTATGTGTGCATGTCTTATTCGCGACATGATCAATCCACCTTGAGATCGCTGACACATGAAATCCGATCTTTTGTAGTTATTTTTCTGCAAGTTAATTGGGTTTTTTTAGGGAGTACTGGGACTTCACCGGTTATTTATGGATGTTACTTTGAAAATCATATGAAATTAAATTGCTATTTTTTATTTTTAATTTTAAATTTCTCTTAATTTGGATTGTAATTGATATTGACTTTTTCTTTTAATCTAAACCGTTATAACTTGGATCTTCTAAAATAATAGTTAAATCTTTCTCTAAATATATAATTAGTATAGACTAGTCGCAAACCCGCACATTCGCACGGGCTAACTTGTTAGATTAAGTATGCAGTCTCATCTCAAAAAGATAAAATACTTAAATACAATATTTTAGATTATGAAAATAGTATTTAATATAAAATTTATTGAGAATAGATTAAAGTACAATCCAATTTCGATTTTAACTTTAATCACCAATGGTGAAGAACATATCCAAGTCCTACGAAAGACAGAAAATACTCCCTAGTTGGCAAATGATATGTTGCAAGTTAATAACACTTGTGTTGATGCAAGAGGGAAGAAACCAGAACATCATTAAGAGAGATGATATAAAAGCTAGCTACTTTGCTTGTATGATTAATTAAGAAAGAAAAAGTTGGTGGCTTAATGCAGCATACAAATAGTTGACGCAGTAATTTCTCAACCTAATTTAATTCCTCCTCATATTTCTAATTAGTATATCTATGGTTAGATGTTTTCCTTTTTCTCCTAACTAATAAAAAATTTAGGTGATGCATACACTCTCAATTCACATTACAAAGAAAAGAAAAATATTTGAATTTCATACATGAAGCATTAAAAGAACAAAAACAAAACCTGAGGTTGAGAAGCCTCAAACCAATTAATGCCCTAAAAACTGATTTGTTTTGGCTTTTACAGATTTTACATATTTTTGGAATTGCACATTCCAATTTATATGTGCAAAAATTAAATTCCTAATCTTCATTTAATTCAATTTATGATTTTTGTAAAACAAATTTATAATTTTCATTTAATCAAAATAATGATTCCTAGCTTATATTTATAAAAATATAATTTGTAATCTTATTTTAATTTTCACTTTGAATATGTATATTTGGGTGATTCTAAATCTGAAAAAAATTCTAATTTGCATATAGTTCTCACTTGAAAATTTTAATATTTTTTTATTCTACTTGAGAATTCGTGTACATATCAAATCTATTATTATCTTTTTATTTTTAATCCAAATTTGCATATTTGTTCTGACTAGAAACTTTAGTATTTTATTTTACTTGAGAATTCATATACATACCAAATCTCTTATTATACTTTTTTTTTCAAATTTGTATATTTTGGGATTGTGCTTGATGTGGTGTTATCTCATTAAAAAAATTAATATTTTGGAGTTTAGGCTTGGAAATCACATACAAATAAAATATTTAATCATTATTTAGTTTTTAGCTGAATTTGGTTGTTTTGGATCGTACCTGGTGTCTTTTTTAGTTTCAGGCTGAATTCGTACAAAACTCCAATGACTATTTTCATATAGTTATTAGTCTTAATTTTATTTTTAAGTATTTTACTTTGGAAATTATGTGAAAATCAAATTCCTAATTTTACTTTATTTTTATTCTGAATTTTAGTTAATTTGACCTGTACTTGACATGGCCTCTTTCTTTTAGTTATCTAATTTTATTTAATTATAATTGCAAATTTTAGTTATTTGTGGATGTTACTTTAGTAGTTGTATGAAAATCAAATTGCTAATTTTTTATTATTTATTTTGAATTTTAGTTAATTTGGATTGTACTTGACATTAACTCTTTCTTTATAGTTAATGTGGGAGCTAACGTGGATTCTTTCTTTTAATCTAAGCCGTTATAATTTAGGTTTGTTGGATAGATGGTTAGATCTTTCTGATTAACATGGGAGCTTCCTCGATGTGCCTAATTAGTATATGGAAATAAAGTTCCTAATGTTATGTTATTTTTATTCTGCATTTAAGATAGTTTGAATTATACTTAACATGGTCTCTTTTGTTTAGTTTTCTAATTTTTATTTAATTATTATTCTACATTTTAATTATTTGTGGATGTTACTTTAGTAGTCATATGGAAATCAAATTGCTAATTTTATTCATTATTTATGCTGAATTTTAGTGAATGTGGATTGTACTTCATATAGACTCTTTCTTTTAATCTAAGCATTATAATTTAGCTCTACTAGATGGATGGCTAGATCTTTCTTCTTAACGTGGTATCTTTCTTGGATTGCCTAATTAGTATAGGTATAGATATAGGGGGCATTTGTATTGGTTTTTACTGATGGTTTTTAGCTATGGCTTATGACATTTGATTGAAAATGAATAGTAGTAACTGAAAAAAGTGACTTTTAAAAGAATGAGCCAAGTGATGCAAAAAGAGGGAGAGATGTGTGTGTGTGGGGGAGCGATAGGAGTGGGGTGGATGATGTAGCCATGACCTACCTTATCCCCCAAGCGAGACAGTAGCGAGAGGAATGGAGAAGCCACTTCGAGAAACTAAGTATTCATATTGGCTTTTAACTTTTCTAACTAGAAGCTAGGAGCAGAAGTCAATACAAACAGGGTCATAGATAAATTCTTATACTCTAAATCAACTATCAAATCTAACCCTTTAAAATTAGGATCCATCAAATTAAGGAATATATATTTTCTTTTTTTTGTGAGTATTTCTAGTATATTTCTTTTTTTCCTTACCAAATCGAAAAGGTCTATCATCGACTTGTAGTATATAATAGATAGATATAGTATACTTATATTTACATATATTAAATCTATCTCGCAAAACTTACTGTTTCTTTGTCGATACAAGCATGCAGTACAATGAACAAATTTATTCAAGATTCCATCAGTGGGCACAGGCGGGGTGTATTCAAAGCGTTCGTATGGAATGTATAGTAATACAGTTACAGACAAAGCAATGATAGGGAAAGGCAAATACAGAGAACCCGTCATATTTTTGGAGTCCATCTTCCGTGTTGTAACTTGGACACTTGGTCTTGCAACCAACCGTGTTGTGCCGTTCTTGGCTCCATGTACCATCGAGACTGCCCTCCACGGGTCAGTCTCGAGCGTATGTAACAAGTCCTAGATTAAGATTCACAAGTACGATTAGATACCGTTTTGACATTGACATTGCGCTTTTAGCTCATATGCTTCAACTAAAATTATCTCTAGAGGATAAAAATGGCGCGGTTTATAAAAGTGTCTCAGAAGGCTCTACTAGAGAATTTAGAACTTCTTATTGTAGAGACAAATCGTAAACATCCCTTGAAAATTTCCTTTAGATGGGGTGTTTGTAGTCATTTTGCCAATTAAAAATAAAATTACGTATGTTCACAACATTAGTAAATAAATTTGCAAAAAGTGAGCAAAAACTAGGATTGGAAATCCTTGACCGTATTACGAAATGTATTAGAATACTGAAAGTCAGAAACCACATATTTATACTGCTATAATATAGACCTACCAAAATACGTGACGTAGATCTTTCTATTTTTCTCTGATTAATACAGAAATTTCTAGTCTTTTATAGCGAAGGCAAAGGTTTCTCTTATCAGATTTCCTTAGCACTAACTGTGGCAATTGTTTTAGTTAAATTAATTACTTGTCCAACAGATCGACATGTTGCTTTCCTAGTATATTGAAGAGCTAAGAATGAGACCATGTCGTAATTCTTTAATAGGTCAAGATTTTGTACTGTTGCGTACTTCATTATTATTGACTAGGTCAGAGTAGGTACAACTCGTGTTATGTACAATGACAAAAAAAGGGTTGACCAAGAAGTACACATCAACTTGTTCGCACTGGATGTCTTGTATTAGCTGAGTAGTTAGTGCAACAATGTTACATATATATATATGAATAACAGGAAAGCTGAAACTCTGAAGAAATCGTTTCTTCTTGATCTTGCTCGATAGCTGATTCGCATTATTAGAAGGTACGAGCTGCGAGAGTGATCAGGTTAGTATAGTAAATCAATCTGATTATCGGCATATGCAAGTCCAGTTTCTTTGTTCTTTCTTTGTCAAACAGGCAACTAAGTATGTCCGTAGTATGGCGTTTATAATCGTGGTATATATATCATGTATATGGTGCAGGTTGGTAGGCTAGTAAGATCGCCATAATCCAGTGCTGCTGTGTTCGTGTGAAAGCAATGACGGAGAAACAAGTACGACCCTAATCTAAGATCACATATTGGTACTTTATTTTCCGGTAGTCTATTAGTAACACGTTGGATCCTTTGCTTAGATGTATGATATGAACACTAGCCGTAAATCCTGAGCTATTTGCGTACAGAAAGATGCTAGCATACATATGTTTACATTTCAAACCAAGAGTAGTGTTGTCTATGTAATTAATAGAACTCAGGTGCCTGAATTACTATACCAATGGATCAATTTGTGGCCTTCATGATCTGTTTCTTTTTCTTCCAATGAATTGGAATTTCTAGCCTGCCCAGTGAATGTGGTGCATCCGGTTAACTCATTTTAATTATGTACTAACGTTAACTAGTCCCTAACCATGATGTGTTAAGTTTCAGTAATCACGAAATCCAGGGTTTATGCAACTACAATCATGAAACTTTGGGTTTTCTAAATTTTGCTCTGTAATAGACATATTTTGGTACCGAATATTGTTGCTGTAAATTTCAGATCATTAGGTTCTCAGCATTGTTTGCATTACGTTGTGTAGCAGTCTGGACCGTTGGATTTGACAAAGCGCTCGCAGTACTTGATAGTGGACAAGCAGCTCCTGCAGTACTTCAAGAAATCTGCCTCTGGGATCATCTTCCCTATGCTGGTAGGCTTCCTTCCCATCACGTTCTGCAGGAGCACCAGGAAGGCTACCATCGCATTCAGCTTCTTTGCACTCCTCTCCCTCGTGCTCAACACAACACCGTTGCTATTTGCGGATAAGATGCGCCACAAGAGTGTCAACAATGTGGAGAGCTCGGATGGCAGCCATGACGACGAGCTTGTGGAAGACTGCCATCGCCACCGAATACGGTGGCTTTGCATTGCCGTTTTTGTCTCCAACATGGTTCTTATGATCACCGCTGCCTGCCTCACGGCGGTGCTAAACTTCACCTACTTCTACCTCGCCGCCGCGGTGGTGCTTCTGATTGGAGCACCCTACGCGTATCACATAAAGCACTCAACTCGGAACACGGTGGTCTGGGGCGTGGTGCAGTACGAGGAGTTCCAGGAAGACATCAAGTACTTCTTCGACCTCTCGTCGGAGGCCACGCAGGCCGCCTTCTTGGGCCTGCCGGCGACGCTCTTCAGCCAGCTGAGGAGCACGAACTGCAAGCCCTGCGCCAGGGTCAGGGTGCCCGAGGTGCTCACCATGTACACCGTGCTCTTCGGGCTGTTCATCATGCTGGTGTGCACGGTGCCCTTGGCAGCAGATTTCAAAGAAATCAGAGAGAAGTTTGTGAAGGTTTTCATCAGGTACTCCACCTACGCTCTCCTGTCGTTGATCGCCCTCGTCGCGTTCCTGGCAGCAGCTGAGATTTTACAAGCATACATAGTGTTAGCCTTCGTCCTCGTCTTCGGTGCGTGCGCCGGCGGCCTATTTTGGAAGGTTTGCAGGACGCCGCCGTCCTCGGCAAAGGAAACGGGAAAGACCCGGCGGAGGCGCGCAGCGGGTCGCTGGTGTGGTTCGGGTTCTGCCCCGCCATGTTCGGGGCGTTGATGGCGTCCTACTCCAGAAGCATCACCGGCGGCCGCGCGGACTTCAGCAACCTGTACATGACCTGCGTGTTCTTCATCTTCGTCGCGCTCATAGCAACCCTCACAAGAATGCTCCTCGTCCATGAGGTACAGGACGAGGACGGCGAGGCGCCGCTGCTGCTCATCTCCGGGTTGGTGAACGTCTTCCTCATGGAGCTCACCGTCTTCTTGGTGGTTCTCGTGGCACTGCTGCAGCCCCAGCAGATTCAGAACACATTCGTGTTAACTTGAGACGGGAAACGGGTCGTAGCTTGTATTTGTTAAGTAATTTAACTGTATATTTGTTTCATTATTTAAAGTTCTTTTGGTCATACATAAGTCGATTAGAAGTAGGAGTTAAGTTTGCATTAAGAATCTGTTTACTAATCATTTCTCTGCATTTAGCTCTCTGTATTAGTGGAGTATTTACTGGTCATAACGTTGTGTATTTACTGGTGATAACGCACCATCAAAGTTGTATAAGCGTTTATTGTATTCAGTAGTATATAAAGGAGAAAACCAAAAAAGACATTGAAAAGTTTTACGGGTCGCAAAAGCTCCTGTGTTATGCTTGTGTGTGCTTTCTCTAAAGTGTTTTCGTGTGAGTTAGGTGATCTGTGTATTGTAGAGAGTTCGGAGTACTGCAGCAGTCAAGTATTGTTCATCCGAGCATTGTAGACTCCAGAGTACTCAGAGTCTTTACGAGTACTTGGTACTCGAAGCTCACAACCACGTGAGACAATTCTGACAATTGGTATCAGAGCAGTGATCACATGGAACCTGAGATGATGCCCTAGGGAACAAGCTCGACGTCTCCTCCCTCTGGAAGATCCACCGGTGCTAGTGGGTGTTGAGCGGTGGTTCTTGGCAGCGGCCAAGAGATGATGGTGCAGACAACGCCAAAGGAGGATGGAGTCACACTGCGCTGCCCTGTCCTCACGCGTACCAATTACAACAACTAGGTACTCTTGATGAGAGTGAACCTGCAAGCTCAGGGAGTCTGGGAGGCCGTTGACCCGGGTGGCACAGATTACTGGGTGGATAGGATGGCGTTTACCGCCATCCTTCAAGCTGTGCCACCAGAGGTGCTAGCGTCGTTGGCCTCCAAGAACACAGCCAAATCGGGGTGGGAGGCCATTCGCGTCATGTGAATGGGTGTTGATCGTGTGTGGGAGGCAAGGGTCCTAACCTTATGCCGAGATTTTGAAGGCGTCCATATGAAGGAGACCGAGACGATTGATGATTTCTCCATGCATCTCACTAGGCTTGTGAACAACATTCGTATTCTCTGTGACGAACTGGAGGAAGACAAAGTGGTCAAGAAATTTCTACGGGCTGTTCCACAGAAATTCTCTCATAATGCCATTTCCATTGAACAGCTGCTGATATGAACACAATGATGATCAAGGAGCTTGATGGGCGTTTCAAAGCCGTTGAAAGACCAGATGGGAGCTAGTGATGGAGGAGAAGGAGGAGGCCGCCTACTTATGACTGAAGAAGAGTGGATGGCACGGTCTAAGAGCAAACCACAAACTGAGACATCCTCATTGGGAGTCAAGGCTCGGTGGTCTGGTCGTGACCAAAACCATAGGATGCACAGGCATCAATGGCATTAGTCCAAGGGGATTTTTGATAGAAAGGAAGCTCTAGGAGGTAGAGGTGACAAAATCAAAGTAAAGTGCTTTAATTGCAACAATTTTGGGTACTTTGCTAGAGATTGTCGCAAGCCTCACCAAGAGAGGAAGGAGCAGGTGCTTGTGGCGTGGGTTCAAGAAGAGGAACCTACTCTGTTAATGGCACAAGTGTGTGCACTAACAGAGCTGCCACAACAAAAACCTAAGGCTATCGTTCTCAATGTAGTCCATGCGTGGGAGAATCTTGAGCGTGTTGACAATGAGAAGGACAACAAGTGGTACCTGGATATCAGAGCGACCAACCACATGTTTGGATGCTGGTCGGCCTTTGCAGAACTAGATATGTTGGTGAAGGGAACAATGAAGTTCGGCGATGGGTTAGATTTTGAAATCTGCAGGCACAGGACAGTTTTCTTCACATGTCGTACTGGCGAGCATCATAAACTAATGACTGTCTACTACATACCTCGGTTGTCTAGCAACATCATAAGTGTTGGGCAGCTCGACGAGAATAATAGAGGCTTCTTGCAGAGGTAAACAGCACACACAACTGGCTTTATGTGCTTAACCTCAATATTGCGCAGTCAGTGTGCCTATCAGCCCAGATTAGGGAATCGGCATGACGATGGCACGAACGTTTCAGTCATATGAATTTGCACTCACTCCGGAGGCTGGCCCAGCAAGAAATGGTTTGAGGTCTATGAAATAACCCTCACTTGTTAATTAACTTCTAAGAGTGATTAATAGTAATCGCGGGGATTAATTAATTGTTGGTTTAGCGAAACCTAACTGTTGGTGTAAAGCGGAAATAGGATTAAGTATTTCGTAAGCTTAACAACTTAGCACACACAAGCACAAGAGAATTAATTTCTGAATCATCTCAGGTTTTATTGAAACTCTGCATTTACATTCATCTGAAACGTATTACATACAAAGACCATTTCATACATTCATGCATACACTAGGAAGTTCACACACACGCACGCTAGTACATTATCCTGAGATTACACGTTAGTACACACTTTTTGCCTTGCATCCGTAGTTGCCGTCGAGCCACACCGTTGTTCAATTGATAGCAGCCAGTAGATTAAATACCAAAAAAGACCGAACAAAAGAATAGAAATCACAAAAGCCCGTGAAGAAAAGAAAGAAGTACCGTCAGAGCCCTCGAGGTTATCTCGGGCGGGGCATTCCGTTCACGGAGATACCTGACCGTCCGGGGGCCAGTCGGCACCTCTCACAACCATAGGGTTCATCATCCGGATTTAAACAAACCTGTTTTTGCAGCACATGTACTGTAGCACAAACAGCCCCAACAGGTGTCAAAAGCCAAGTAAAGAAAACCAACCAGCCAAGCAACGCCCAACACCCATCGGCCAGCAGGACCCCCTCCCAGGTGAAATATCTAGCACAGGAGGGAGCAACAGAGACCACAGCCAGCACACGTCCGCAAGCCAGTGAACCAGCCCGGACCCCCCACCGCAAAGCCAGCACAGCCAGCGGCAAAGACGGCGGCCGATCCGGCTTTCCCAGATTGCCCGCGTAAGCACAGTGGCTAGAGCAACAAACCATGGGCAGCAAACCTTGGGCAAGCAAATACCAGAGCAACTGTAACCTCATAGACAAAGCCATCCCAGAGCAGCCAGAGTGCAGTTACGAGCCATAGAAGGTAAGCACACACACCGCCATCGAAAAGGAGAGACAAGGGAAGCTCACCTCTTCCCCATTTGCCACCACCAAGAGCCCCACCAAACCCCACCAAGGAGCCCCAAGCATCACCAACCAAGAGCAAGCGGAACTGGACAAGGAGGGGACCATGAAACCGCAAGCGAGGAGGCCATCGCTGGGGCAAAGTGGATATCCAAACAACCAAGAAAGCGACCTCCAAAGAAGATCATCACCACACTCCGACCACCAACCCTCCCAACCGCAAAGGTAAACCACACACCCAAATATTTTAGGATCTCACGCATTATATTACCCCTCACAACTTGGTAGATTGCGGCCAATAGGAGCTCACCTCACCAACCATCACAAAGACAAACACTGTGCACATGTATATATTCTTGTTCAACCGGCAGAGAAGAGGATAGAAAGAAGGGGTTACCTTAGGTGGCGGCCGGCGGTGGCATGCTACCCACGGCGGCATGCGCCTCGAGGGCCGCGACGCACTCCCTGCATGCGCGCGCCCGGTCCCGCCATGCCACACCACGGCCGCATGCCTCCATGCCAACCTTTCTCTCTCGCAAACAAATCTATTTATGCAAAATAAACACGCATCGATAATATCATTCACAAGAATCCACAAGAGCGTTAGGGAAGGGTAGATCGAGCCCAGAGAGCCGGATCCGGCCGAGGCCACGGATCCGACAATCGGCGAGCCGACGCAAAGACAGAGGTAGACCGCGGCGCGCTAGGTTGGAGAAGAGGAGGGAAAGAGAGAGGCTAGAGAGGAGGAGGTGGTGCGGTGGTAGAGTAGTAGGGAGGCGGCACGCAGCGCGAGAGAAGAGAGAGAGAGGCGGCGGCGCAAGGAGCAGAGGGAGGTAGCGCGCGTGAGAGAGAGAGAGAGGGGGGGGTAGAGAGGAGGCCATGCATGTGAGCCGCAGAGAGGAGCGGGAGAGAGAGATAGAGGAGGAGGCGGAGGATGCGAGAGAGAGGAGCAGCGGCGCAGACAGGGGAGGAGCATGAGGCGGCGCGTGAGGGAAATGAGGCAGAGAAGGGGGCAGCGGTTAAGTCAAGAGGAAGAGAGAGATTGGATAGGGCGCAAAAAGAATGGGGTTGGGTAGTAGAGTGAGTTGTGTATATATATATATATACGTATATATATACATATATGTGTATATATATGTAACATCCCAAAAATTTGCTTTCTTCAAAACTAATTCCAAAATAATTATTTAAAAATATTTGGAGTTTATTTGGATTTTCTGAGCCTAGTTGGATTTATCTGGTTTTATTTAAAAATTTAAAGCAAGAAAATGTATTTTAAATATTTTATTAAAGCTAAAAAGAGTTTATTTTATTTTTCTTAGCCTTCCCTAAATTATTAATTAATTTTTGAGAATTTTCTCGAATTAAAAATCAATTTCAAAAGTTAAAAAGTATTTTATAAAATTATTAAATGCAAATCTGAAATTAAAAATATTTTTACTAAGTCTAAAATGTTTCCAGGAATATTTTATGTTTTTTCTGAAATTTTTAGACATTAAATATTATTTTTCTAAGTATTTATAAAGTTTGTAGTATTTGCTGAAATTTATTCCGAAAATAAAAATCAAATTATTCCTAGCCGCCACGTGTCGCTCTCAGATTAAATCAATCTCTCTCCACGCTTTAATCCTAGCCATACAAAGTCACTTACCCCTTCACATTCATCCAAAGGCTTTGATCTATTCACTTGCCACGTGTCTCAAATCCGACGGCCCGTACCCCTTCACTTCCTCCCTCTCTCTATTACACATGGACCCCACCTGTCATATGTTTCTTCAACCTCTCCTTCTTCCTCCTCCTCTCTCTCTCCTCCACCATTAGAGCCGAAACAAACCTTTGATTGCCGTCCGTTTCCTCCTCTTAACTCCCGATTAAAGCGTGGAAACGGATGCCCTAATCACCCCCACCAATCCACCGGCCGTTTTCCCCTTTAATTCGCTCTCAAAACCGTCGGCCCCTTCCTCTCCTCTCTCTTCTTATAAATTCTCGAATGTCGGCTCTTCTTTCATCCTTTCGGCCTTCCTTCACCGCCGTTCTTCCTCTCTCTTCGGCCGCCGCCCGCCGCTGCCCGGTCGCCTCCGCCGCCGCCCGCACATCCCCGCCGCCGCCACCATCTTTCATTGCCGCCGGCCACCCGGGCCCGCCGCCGCCGTGAGAAGGAGCGCCGCCGCCCCTACTACCCCGCCGCCGCTTGCCGCCCGCCTCCGGCCGCCGCCGCCGGCGAGTTCGCCAGCGCGCTTTTCCCGTGTGTCTTCTCTGTGATTTTTGCATCTAATCATTTTCTCTTGGTTTATTTGGTCTTGTTGATGCATTCTTGTCAAGAAAGATCAAGAGCTCACTTGGTTAGTGGAGGCAATCTAGTGCGTGCATGTGAGAGGTGGTGGGTTCGAATCCTGGGCAAGGCACATTATTTTTTCGGTTAGCCTTGGCCATGTGCTATCAATGACAACCGGGCCCCACACGTCATACACTCGAAAATATCCAAAATCAGCCAAAAATAAGATTCCAGAGAATATTCTCTCGGTTTTACTTTTTCTGGAATTTCCAATCCATTCAAACTTCCAATCACTCGTTCTCCGTCGTCCGAACTCCGAATCCAGTGATTCAAATTTCTAAATTTGTCTAAAATCATAATCTAAGTTGCAGTATATATTTTATATTTTTTTGATTTTATTTGCATTTATTTATTTGTTTGTTTTGTCGTTTCGCGCGTAGAAACCGACGTCGCCGAAGAGTTTGTCGAGACGCAGCAAGAGGGATCATATAGCGCGCAAAAAGGCAAGTCTCCTTTGACCATTTTGATCCTATGTTTTGCAAGTTTCCTTTGATTAACTTGCACAAATGATTTAGAAAATGTTTAGGTAGTTATTTTAAATTAATGCATGCTTATGTTATATCAAGTGATAATTTGATTTAGAAAATTTAGTTAAAGACCCAATTTGTTATACCTTCTATTGAAAATTGTTTACCTTGTACCATTGTCAACTTAGGACATCCCTTTACTCAATAATGAGTTAGCATTAAATTGGTTGAATGTTTAAAATACTAGCAAATGCTTAGCGTAGCAAATCAATGTATTAATACTCAAATAAGTAGCATGTTTATCAAATGTTTTGATGAATGATTTGTTTGAACATTGGTAATGGATGTTACCATTGTTAAATGCTTTGTTTGAAAAGTGGTAATGGGTGTTACCATCGTTAATTTGAAAATAAAATGAATTTCAAAGGAAAAGTTGACAAGGGTGGATGGAAGGTTTGGTCGTGCGATTAGCACGAGAATGTTTGGAATTGTGAATGAGCCACCCCGTCGATTAGGACCGACGCTTGTGTTTGTCCAAACTGAGCAAAACAGTACAACCACAAGTCTATATGGGTACGACCTAGCTAACTACCCTATAATAGTGTAGTTTAGATATCACCAGTGGTGTATTGAGTGCCGTATCATGGTTACTCATAGTGAGGGACGTGGTTTCTTGTACTCATATGGCGCAAGAGGGCTCCAACTCGTGGATTCGAGTTGTGGTGAAACCTAGCGGGTGGTATTTAAACTATACTGGAGTAGGCGAAAGGCTTTGTGATAATTTATCTGGGTCTCATGCCAAAGGAAGCGTGTTGACTATTAAGATAATTTATCTCTTGTGGGTAAAGTGTACAATCTCTGCAGAGTAAAACTATTCGAATAGCCGTGCCTACGGTCAAGGGCGAACAAGGAATGCATTCACATGGTAGAAAGTTTGATTTTGTTTTCAAGATAAAATGATTTGGAAAACTCGGAGTGGATGGAACTCTCATGATTTTTAGACGGTGGTGTAACTTGATTCAGGTGGATTAAACCTGAGGTTTTGGAAAAATTGGCAGATAGCCTGAGATATTAGTGTTGGTGGTTTAACCTTCACTATGTTATTTATCTAATTTTATTTATGAAAAACAAGGTGTTTCACAAAATTGCTTTCGAAGTAGTTACGTAGATTTGAAATAAAATGCTGATTTCTGCAAAAGAACCATATGGCCTTCCTTTGTTAAGCCTTGCATCTATGCATCTTTCCCAAGACTTATGGAGTACATTCATGTACTCACGTGCTACACTTCAAAATAACTCTCGGATGAGATCAAGCTCAAGAGGTGGACTACGACTACTTCGTGGATGGATTTGACGAAGGCTTTCCTGACTTCTAGGTTGCGCTTTCCCACCAATTGCCCGTGGCGTATTGATGGGTCTTGCTTTAGTTTCTTTTGCTTCCGCTGTAATTTTCTGTTTGGTGTGAGGTCTTAAAACCTCATTTGTAATAAAGGTTTCGAGGCCTATATTCTCGATTATTGAAATAAAGCGTTGTTGGCAATGTATCATCTTTTCTGCTTGAACTGTGTATACTAGCATTGATCTCAGGACTAGTACAAGAATACACGTGGGTCCGGGAGTTTCTACTCCGGTCTCACAGTATGGTATCGAGCCAATTTGATCAGGGACGTAACCTAGTTAGAATGGTCATTATTAGAAAAGCTTCAAAATTTATTTTATAAAATAAAATTTTAATAATGTGTTTTTCTCATCTTTTCTCTTCTTTCTATCCTTACCTTCGTCAGGGTATTCTGTCTTATCTATCTATTTACTCACTTTTAAGAATGATAATTGTATCCACTTTCCTTTGAATTTCTATAGACGGGTTAGAGAGATCAAGTCTGAGAAGCACCCAGAGGACCGTGTCGTCATGAAGATTGAAGAGTAGTTCTTTAGTGCCCAAGTAAAATCCTACGATTTTAGAACGCTTATATATATTATTTGTTGGTGCTAGATAAAATGTACCAAGTCTTTGTGTACTTGTAGTACAGCCATCTTTAAAAACTATTTTGTTTTCAAGCTAAGTTTCTCCTGGTTGGAGTTTGCTTCTCTCTTGAGTGTTTGTTTGGGATGTTATTTAGTTGTTCCCTAACCTCTTATCTATGCTACTTCCCTCTTACCTTTTGTCAACTCTGGTTACCGCTTCAGATGGTGAATACAAGAAGCAACACCGGCAACAACCAAGGACCCAATGACAGCAATGCCCCAATTCCACCTCCACCAGCTCAAGCCCCGAATTTGGAGCAGATGATGGCCATGCAATTGCAGCTTCTTCAAGTCTTAGCCTAATCAAGTTCATCAGCTCATCAAGCACTGTTCAACCACCTCGGTCAAGCTTGGTGAATTCATGAGGACTCGACCCCGACTTTCGCGAGATCCGCGATCCGTTAGAAGCGGATATTTGGATAAATGAGGTTGAACGGAAATTAAATTTGGCGCAATGTAATGATAATGAGAAAGTTCTTTATGCTGCCCATCAACTCAAGGGAGTTGCAAAAACCGTGGGAAAACTATTGCGCCGCACACCAAAATGCTCGAATATTGTTTGGGCGGACTTTGTGCGAGCTTTCCGAGCCACTCACATACCTACTAGCATCATGGAAATGAAAAGGAAAGAGTTTCACCAACTACAATGAGGAAACCTTAGTGTTTCCGCATACTTGAGTAAGTTCATTCACCACAAGATATGCAACAGAGGATGTGGCAACTGATGAAGCAAAGATCTGGAGGTTTATGGGAGGATTGGATCCTAATCTCAAGGTGCAGATAGTATCCAATGATTATCCTACTTTTCAGCATTTGGTCAACAAAGCTCTTGTTCAGAAGATGCTCAATGTCAACTACGAGAATCTCGTAAGAGAAAGATGGCTTTTCAGACGCAGATAATGCAAGCAGCTCAAGACCCGAATGAATTCACCTGTTCAACCAAGCTCCAGCAGTAGCAGATGCACTAAGAACTCGAGGTTCATCACCCGCTTCACGATGCAAGAACCCCACCTCTATACCGAGTCCAACCTCGAAAAAGCAACACATCACCGCAGGAGTGCAATGTTTCCGTGTCACGAGATGGGGCATTATGCTAGCAAGTGCCCACGAAGCCTCAAGCTATCACTCCAATACCTTTCAATTTGGGGACTACACGAGCGAGCTCCACCGCAGGGCAAGGTCGAGGAGTATCTCGGACTCGGTGAAAACCCCGAGGACCCCGCAATCGCAAGGCGGAGGACGAGTTAACTACATCACCGTGAATTATGCTTGAGAGGTAGTGACCAATCTTGGTAAGCTTCTTGTTTATTCGGTACCACCTAATCCCGTTTGGTTCGAATCGAAAGCAATATAGGAGCGCGAGGAAGATCTAAGAATCGAGCTTCTCTCCTTTCTTTTCCTAGTCCGTCCAATCTCTGGGACGAGATTCTTTCTAAGGGGTAGATTTGTAACATCCCAAAATTTGCTTTCTTCAAAACTAATTCCAAAATAATTATTTAAAAATATTTGGAGTTTATTTGGATTTTCTGAGCCTAGTTGGATTTATCTGGTTTTATTTAAAAATTTAAAGCAAGAAAATGTATTTTAAATATTTTATTAAAGCTAAAAAGAGTTTATTTTATTTTTCTTAGCCTTCCTAAATTATTAATTAATTTTTGAGAATTTTCTCGAATTAAAAATCAATTTCAAAAGTTAAAAGTATTTTATAAAATTATTAAATGCAAATCTGAAATTAAAAATATTTTTACTAAGTCTAAAATGTTTCCAGGAATATTTTATGTTTTTTCTGAAATTTTTAGACATTAAATATTATTTTTCTAAGTATTTATAAAGTTTGTAGTATTTGCTGAAATTTATTCCGAAAATAAAAATCAAATTATTCCTAGCCGCCACGTGTCGCTCTCAGATTAAATCAATCTCTCTCCACGCTTTAATCCTAGCCATACAAAGTCACTTACCCCTTCACATTCATCCAAAGGCTTTGATCTATTCACTTGCCACGTGTCTCAAATCCGACGGCCCGTACCCTTCACTTCCTCCTCTCTCTATTACACATGGACCCCACCTGTCATATGTTTCTTCAACCTCTCCTTCTTCCTCCTCCCACTCTCTCTCTCCTCCACCATTAGAGCCGAAACAAACCTTTGATTGCCGTCCGTTTCCTCCTCTTAACTCCCGATTAAAGCGTGGAAACGGATGCCCTAATCACCCCCACCAATCCACCGGCCGTTTTCCCTTTAATTCGCTCTCAAAACCGTCGGCCCCTTCCTCTCTCTCTCTTCTTATAAATTCTCGAATGTCGGCTCTTCTTTCATCCTTTCGGCCTTCCTTCACCGCCGTTCTTCCCCTCTCCTTCGGCCGCCGCCCCTCGCTGCCCGGTCGCCTCCGCCGGCCGCCCGCACATCCCCGCCGCGCCACCATCTTTCATTGCCGCGGCCACCCCGGCCCCGCCGCCGCCGTGAGAAGGAGCGCGCCGCCCCTACTACCCCCGCCGCCGCTTGCCGCCCGCCTCCGGCCGCCGGCCGGCGGGTTCGCCGGCCGCGCTTTTCCCGTGTGTCTTCTCTGTGATTTTTGCATCTAATCATTTTCTCTTGGTTTATTTGGTCTTGTTGATGCATTCTTGTCAAGAAAGATCAAGAGCTCACTTGGTTAGTGGAGGCAATCTAGTGCGTGCATGTGAGAGGTGGTGGGTTCGAATCCTGGGCAAGGCACATTATTTTTCAGGTTAGCCTTGGCCATGTGCTATCAATGACAACCGGGCCCCACACGTCATACACTCGAAAATATCCAAAATCAGCCAAAAATAAGATTCCAGAGAATATTCTCTCGGTTTTACTTTTTCTGGAATTTCCAATCCATTCAAACTTCCAATCACTCGTTCTCCGTCGTCCGAACTCCGAATCCAGTGATTCAAATTTCTAAATTTGTCTAAAATCATAATCTAAGTTGCAGTATATATTTTATATTTTTTTGATTTTATTTGCATTTATTTATTTGTTTGTTTTGTCGTTTGCGTAGAAAACCGACGTCGCCAAGAGTTTGTCGAGACGCAGCAAGAGGGATCATATAGCGCAAAAAGGCAAGTCTCCTTTGACCATTTTGATCCTATGTTTTGCAAGTTTCCTTTGATTAACTTGCACAAATGATTTAGAAAAATGTTTAGGTAGTTATTTTAAATTAATGCATGCTTATGTTATATCAAGTGATAATTTGATTTAGAAAATTTAGTTAAAGACCCAATTTGTTATACCTTCTATTGAAAATTGTTTACCTTGTACCATTGTCAACTTAGGATATCCCTTTTACTCAATAATGAGTTAGCATTAAATTGGTTGAATGTTTAAAATACTAGCAAATGCTTAGCGTAGCAAATCAATGTATTAATACTCAAATAAGTAGCATGTTTATCAAATGTTTTGATGAATGATTTGTTTGAACATTGGTAATGGATGTTACCATTGTTAAATGCTTTGTTTGAAAAGTGGTAATGGGTGTTACCATTTGTTAATTTGAAAATAAAAATGAATTTCAAAGGGAAAAGTTGACAAGGGTGGATGGAAGGTTTGGCTGGTGCAGTTAGCACGAGAATGTTTGGAATTGTGAATGAGCCACCCTGGTCGATTAAGGACCGACGCTTGTGTTTGTCCAAACTGAGCAAAACAGTACAACCACAAGTCTATATGGGTACGACCTAGCTAACTACCCTATAATAGTGTAGTTTAGATATCACCAGTGGTGTATTGAGTGCCAGCGTCTTCGTTACTCATAGTGAGGGCGGGGTTTCTCAGACTCATATGGCGCAGAGGGGCTCCAACTCGTGGATTCGAGTTGTGGTGAAACCTTAGCGGGTGGTATTTAAACTATACTGGAGTAGGCGAAAGGCTTTGTGATAATTTATCTGGGTCTCATGCCAAAGGAAGCGTGTTGACTATTAAGATAATTTATCTCTTGTGGGTAAAGTGTACAATCTCTGCAGAGTAAAACTATTCGAATAGCCGTGCCCACGGTCAAGGGCGGGCAAGGAATGCATTCACATGGTAGAAAGTTTGATTTTGTTTTCAAGATAAAATGATTTGGAAAACTCGGGAGTGGATGGAACTCTCATGATTTTTAGACTGGTGGTGTAACCAGTTCAGGTGGATTAAACCTGAGGTTTTGGAAAAATTGGCAGATAGCCTGAGATATTAGTGTTGGTGGTTTAACCTTCACTATGTTATTTATCTAATTTTATTTATGAAAAACAAGGTGTTTCACAAAATTGCTTTCGAAGTAGTTACGTAGATTTGAAATAAAATGCTGATTTCTGCAAAAGAACCATATGGCCTTCCTTTGTTAAGCCTTGCATCTATGCATCTTTCCCAAGACTTGCGGAGTACATTCATGTACTCACGTGCTACACTTCAAAATAACTCTCAGATGAGATCGAAGCTCAAGAGGTGGACTACGACTACTTCGTGGATGGATTTGACGAAGGCTTTCCGGACTTCTAGGTTGCGTTTTCCCCAGTCAATTGCCTGTGGCGTATTGATGGGTCTTGCTTTAGTTTCTTTTTGCTTCCGCTGTAATTTTCTGTTTGGTGTGAGGTCTTAAAACCTCATTTGTAATAAAGGTTTCGAGGCCTATATTCTCGATTATTGAAATAAAGCGTTGTTGGCAATGTATCATCTTTTCTGTTTGAACTGTGTGTACTAGCATTGATCTCTGGGACTAGTACAGTAATACACAGGGGGTCTGGGAGTTTCTACTCCGGGTCTCACAATATATATATAGTTATGCATATGTATATAGATGTCAATAGCTAAATTGCAAGCACAGGTTTTTAAATAATAATTGATGAGAATAAAGATTGTAGAAGAAAGAACGTTAGAAGTTAATAATTAATCGCAGCTCCGCATTTAGACCTTCTTGCCGCATAATCAAAATGGTCATAGATTTATTTAAACGCGTCCTGGCTTAACGTAAATTATTATTGCTGGATTAAATGAGGAATTAGTAGTCGAAGGCTCTACGCGAACACTAGTTAATCTAGTTGTTACTAGGTAATTCAGTGATAGTATTTCAGCGTGTCGGAAACCGCTACCCACCAAGCCCATAGCATAGAAACCCCACGTCATTATTCGCTTATTTTCTTAACTTAGTGTTCCATCGAAACCATAGTTCTGAGAGCCGCACTTTTATTTCAGAAGGCATTCCGATCTCGCAGGAGAAAAAGTACCTGGGTAGAACAGAGGCTCAGGACTTGTTGGGCAACTCAGGCAAGCATTCCCTTGTTTAATCACGAGTATTTTGATAATATTCTATTATCACCCCTGCATTTAAATGAAAAGTCTTAAATCGAGACTATTGAGAAGGATAGAACGACGACTGACGGAGCAGTCGACCGTATAGAATATTATAAAGGTGGGAGAGGTTGCCTTGGCGAGATCGGATGACGCGAGAATGGGGACCTCTGCATAAGTTATAACATAAGTAACCACCAGCTTCATCTGTATGAGTGGACCGTACTTTATCGTATCAGTCGACATTTCGTCTACGGGCGGACAAGATTAGTAGTGCTATTAAAGTTATTATATCCTCCACACGGGTAAGTATTTTATTTGGGAGAACCCGGGCGGTGGGAATCGGGAGTGGGGATCCACACCGCATGGTCCCAGTGTGCGAGTAGGCCGGTGGGGATGCGGATCGCAAGAACCCGGCGTGGGTACGCCAAGGCGATATATTACGCATGGGGTGATGGGCGCCGGTCGAAACCGCCCGACCAACGACTATGTCTCTTTTGGTTGAGTTGGTCGAGGTGATTCCGTCGGACCGCCAACTGAGAATAGTCGGGTGGAGATATAATATACTGAGATAGTTACAAAAGTTTCGTTTACTGATCTGGGCACCGCATCTTAGGAAATGCGGAAATCCCTGTGCAGTAAGATCAGAATGATGTTGGGTAAAGTGATACAGGCTTGCGCAATGCTTTTCAAATCATGGATTCATGCCCGTCTCTGGGAAAGGAGATCACGGGAACCCAGGGAGGTTCTTCGCTATTCATACAAATGTTCAGTAGATTTTAAAAGTCATAAAAATCGAATCTTTGCAACCAAAAA
This sequence comes from Melocanna baccifera, assembly GCA_036346265.1. Taxonomy (NCBI): domain Eukaryota; kingdom Viridiplantae; phylum Streptophyta; class Magnoliopsida; order Poales; family Poaceae; genus Melocanna; species Melocanna baccifera. Next base: position 52,820 of record JAYEVJ010000289.1, on the reverse strand, counting down.
CATTATTTTCTCATATAAGTATAAACCGACTCATGAGCATGAGATTAAAGAAAAGAGAAAGAAAAGATAAAGGCTTTTGATGCATTTTGTTATATGAGCTTGCTGAGTACTCTATACTCATCCTTGTATTATTTCTTTTGTTAGAGGATAGCCCATACACTGCTGAGGGAGATGAGACCAGGCAGGAGGAGCCCTACTCCCCTGGAGAGGGCATTGGCTTTGAGGCGGAGCCATATGGGGGCTACACCTCGCTGGACGACTGGGAGGACTAGGGTTGTAGGAGCAGTCCAGGCTCCACGCCTTCGGTACTGGCACCACTAGCATATCGTACTTTTGGGACATTCTCATCCTGTATAATTAGTTTGCTACCTGATCTTTGTATTAGAATTGTAGTAGTTGGACTTATCTGGCTGTATGATATTTAGCCCTGCGTGGCAATATGATTGTATGGATTGTATTAGCTCTAATTGTTGTTCTGCTGTATTAACTCTGATGGGTTTATTATTCGTTAGAGCGGTGTTTTATCGGCTAAAACGAATAATAATCCGTTGACTAGCGTAATTACCCCGTGGTAATTATGCGGGTCGTTTCAGGTGGTATCAGAGCAACGGTTTGAGAACCACGCCTACAGTTAGTTCTACTCTTTCCTTAAAGTAGAGTATACAATACTTTATTATAGGATCCTTTCTTATTCTCACCCCTTCGTCCACTTATTCTAGTCGTAGTTATAAAATATTGTAATTCTACTTCTCATCAGGTTTAAGTAGACTACTAATACTAATTATATTACTCTATTCTTGTAGGATGGCTCGGATAGTGGTACCACCCGCCAGGATCAGGGGTCAGCACGCCTTACTACTTTGGCAGATGCTTGAGGAGCTAGAGGCACGGGGCGGAGTACTTCTATATTATACTGCATTTATGGTTCACTCCTAGTCTAGGAGTGACGATCCGAGATTCTGCTAACGGGGTATACGTATGGGAGCACGCAGCCTTCCTTGGCGGTGCGGATGATTATCTACCTATCAGCGATTGGCCAAAGAGGCCATCTTAGCATAGATCCCATTTTGGGAGCAATGAGCCGCACGAGTTTCCGAGACGTACCGCCTTTGCACCGGGTAGTCATGGTCGTGGTATGGAGTAGGTGCGGTAGTACTAGCCTTAACTTAGGGCGAGTTGCGGCCCTGCGGTTCAGTAGTGTCACATCTAGTCGATGATGATATCGCACACGATGCTATACTATGGCACCCAGAGGCGTTAGAGAGAGCCCAGATATATCGGATCGGTGGAGATACGGTGCTACCTAGGTGAGTACAAGCGGCGAGCACTCCAGAGCGATTAGCCCACTATGTAGCCCAGACCCCAGTATTTCCACCCACCTCCACAGGACCCCACCGAGTGCACCTCTCAAAGACCCACCTCCTCGGCCCCACCACCCACTCCAAAGAGTCTACCCCGAGGTAGAGAGCCTTCCGCACCCGCCCCACGCCTTCCCATATCTGCAGCGGGACCTCCCTTCCACTAGTCGCGAGCGTTTCATGCGCCGTATGAGTGTTCACCGGACCAGCTAGAGGCGAGTTCCTCCGGCGATGTTCTCGTTCTTTAGGAGGATGAGGAGGAGAGGCACTCCGTCGTCGACACAATGATGGCTGAGCCAGCGAGCGGAGGAGGGCAGAGGGATCTGATGACTACGACCCTTCTAGCCCTGACAGGCAGGTCTGAGGTACTAATGTATTTATTATAAGTTTATATGGGTGGCAAGGTAGTAATTTAACACTAATAGTGGTTTAGTAATATCTTAATGTCATAATGTTTTTCTTCTCTACTAATAACTGCATGCATTTCATCCTCTATAACTGCTTAAAAATTTTAATTCTGAGAAATTAAAATATTGCCATATGCATATCTTCATAATTGCATAACTTAATCTTGGTTAATGGTGTAATTTCTGTTGTTCTTCAGCAACATAGGATAGCAAACCAGTAATAGATTTAAAATGGTGTAGATAGGAACCAGTTTCCCTGACCACTTATCTTTCTCAGTCTGGCAACTACAAGTGTTCTCATCTAATTCTGCACAAAAGATTTCCCGGACGAGTGGTCCGTGGCGCTCCCGAACGCGTAAGTTTCGGGCGTAACCAGGAACGAAGTCCTGGGCGTACTCAGGAATGAGCCCTGAGCGTGGTCCCAACTGCGAAATCGTTGGGCGACCCCGAGAGCGAGTTCTCGGGCGTGCTGAGCACGAGTTCCGTGGTAGTGTAGGTTCGCACTCGGGGCAAGCCACGGCGTGGTCCCAACTGCGTAATTGTTGGGCGTCTCGAGCGGGTTCTCGGCGTTCTTTGGCACGTAGTTCCAGAGTAGAATAGGAATTTGGATCTTTTTGCATCTCTATGTTTCTTGGGATTTATTTGACTCTGTGATGTGATATAACTGACAACCATGAGCGGTGGAGAAGTAAAAGGTCGAGCAGGTGCTAAGACCAATTTTCAAAACAAGAAATTAATCTCTTACCTCAAAAAAAATTGTTGCTGAACCCTGTTCGCAGGCTACCAACCGTGTGATGGCAATCAAATCCTAGAAGGCCTTGTTTTGAACGAGGGGAGTTCAACGTGAGTAAAGTTAACTAATTTGACTTGGTCTTTTACAGATGGAGCCACACAGCCAGAACTCAGCTGCCAGAACCCGGGGACTAGAACCATCAGCGACCAGCCATTCAGAGGGCGATCACCCAATTGGCAGCCATAGGGTGTTGCCTGGCCAAGGCCAGCCACCAGAATCGTCGGGAGAGAAAAATGGACAGCCAGAGGTGAGGAGTGAGCCACAGCCAGTGCAGGATAGTCCCCCAGAAGTGGGAGACGCTAGTAATGTGGGAGCTCCAACTATCATTAACAACTTGGGAGATATTCTCAAGTTTATGGAGAACTCCCGCAAGGAGGCCCAAGAGAGTCAGAATAAGTTTATGGAAACTTTACTGACGAAAGTAGCGCCCCTTGGACAGCGCCCAGCTAACATTGGAGTAAGTCTTGGGGACTTTCTCCAAACTCGTCCACCTACCTTTTCTAAGGCAGTGGACCCGATGGAAGCAGATGACTGGCTGCAAGAGATAGAAAAGAAACTAAATGTGGTAGGGTGCTCGGATGCAGAAAAAGTCCGATATGCATCCCATCAACCGATCGACCAGCCGCCACTTGGTGGTTGAACTTCAAATGGCCGAGGCACCGAACGCCCCATCACTTGGGCGGACTTCATGAAAAGTTTCAGTGCATATCATGTGCCCCAAGGTCGAAGAAAGTCAAGCGGGAGTTCCGAGCCACGACTCAAGGGAGTAAAAGCATCACCGAATATTTGCATCTCTTTAATGAGCTATCTAGATATGCACCCGATGATGTGTCCACGGATGAACGCAAGATAGATAAATTCAAGACCAATATGGACCCCTATATCAGGATGCAGTTGTCATCTCATAAGATCACTGAATTTGAGGACCTGATAGACCGGGTCATCATTTTGGAGAAGGAACATGCTAACCTTATGGGCGAGAGGCGTAAGAAGGCAAGGTATGACCAGCATGTTAGCGGCTCCCACCGCAACCGTCTAAACCCACCTCAACAACAGGCCCATTATCAATCTCAGCGAAGCACCTTCAGGCCTCACAACCAGCCTCAAGCCTTCCACCAGATCCAGTGTGGCCGATGCAAAGGAAGGCACCTTACTAAGGATTGTCGCTATGGTACTACGGGGTGTTACAACTGCGGGAAGGAGGGACATATTAAGGCCAATTGCCCGTACCCTGTTAGAACCACAGGACAGCCAAACCCAGCATACAGAGCACCGAATACCCCTCAAAATTCCGCAGGCGGACGTGGACAAGGAGTACAAGGAAGTGCAGCGAGAAGGATCACCAAGTCCGGAAGCCAAACCGGGGGCCAAGCTAGATTGAACCATGTCACCACAGAGCAGCTCGGCGAGGCCACAGATGTGGTCGTAGGTAAACTCACTATCCCACCCTCAGTAGCCACTGTTCTTTTTGATCCAGGGGCCACTCATTCTTTTATCTCTCAAGAATTTTCCAAGATAAATGGGTTAGTGGGAACAGCATTAGAGAGGCAGCTAGGAGTTCATACTCCTGCTGGAGTTATAATCGTATCTTCTATTTTGAAGAACCAACCCATAATTATCCAAGATACGAAATTCCTAGCAAATCTTCATATCATCAAATTGACCAATTTGGATGCCATATTAGGCATGGATTGGTTAGCTAAGAATGGAGTAAGAATAGACTGTGAACTCAAAAATGCCTCCATAAGAAAGCCTGATGGCTCTAGGCTAATATATTACGAGAGAGGTTGAGACCATCAAAACCCAAAGGAGATTGAACCATCTCCCAAAACAGAGGCATCAAGCATACTAGTAGTTCAAGATTTCCTGATGTTTTCCCTAGTGAACTACGGGCATGCCACCGACCGAGAGCTGGAATTTACAGTTGACCTTATTCCGGGTACTACCCCCATTTCAAAAAGACCTTATAGAATGACATCACAAGAGTTGGTAGAATTAAAAGCCCAACTAGAGGATTTGGAAGCAAAGGGATTCATTAGGGAAAGCGTGTCTCCATGGGGAGCACCGGTACTGTTTGTGGAGAAGAAGGACGGAAGTCTCCGACTATGTACCGATTATCGGGAATTGAACCAAGTCACCATAAAGAACAAATACCCCTTACCCCGAATAGATGACCTCTTTGATCAACTTCGGGGAGCATGTGTATTCTCAAAAATCGATTTGAGATCGGGGTATCATCAAATTAAGGTAAAACCAGAGGACATTCCCAAAACAATGTCAGATATCCGCTACGGACATCACGAGTACACCGTGGTTCCGTTCGGATTAACCAACGCCCCAGCAGTCTTCATGAACTTGATGAACAAGCTTTTCATGAAATACCTGGACAAGTTTGTGGTGGTTTTCATTGATGACATTCTGGTATACTCAAGGAGCAAGGAAGATCATGTCCAACACTTGAGTATGGTACTACAAATCCTTCGAGAAAACCAGCTATATGCCAAATTCAGTAAATGTGAATTTTGGTTAGACCAAATTTCCTTCTTAGGGCATGTAGTGTCTGGCAAGGGCATTGAGGTAGACCCTCAAAAGATTGAAGCGGTTATGTCATGGAACCGCCCTACCAACACTACCGAAATCCGAAGCTTCTTGGGTCTAGCTGGATACTACCGTAGATTTATTCAGGGATTTTCTCAAATAGCATCACCTCTCACCAAGCTATTGAGAAAAGAAGAAAAGTATCAGTGGATCGATGCCTGTGAACAGAGCTTCCAAAAACTCAAACGACTTCTCACCATCGCACGGTACTAACCTTACTCAAGATGGAGTAGAATATATCGTATATTGTGATGCTTCAAGGTTAGGATTGGGATGCGATAATGCAACAGATAAAGTTATATCCTATGCCTCTCGGCAACTAAGACCCCATGAAGTGAATTACCCCACACACGACTTGGAATTGGGAGCCGAGTTTTGCACTCAAAATTTGGAGACACTACTGTTAGGATCCAAATGCACCTTGTCTGATGATCACAAGAGCCTCAAGTATCTCTTTACCCAAAAGGAGTTGAACATGAGGCAAAGAAGATGGTTAGAACTCATCAAGGACTATGATATAACCTAAATTATCACCCGGGAAGGCAAATGTAGTTGCAGATGCTCTTAGCAGAAGTCTCACTGCCATCACCTGTTGATCACTAAGTTCAACCTAGACTTGTTGCAAGAGATAGCTAAGATGGAAATTAAATTTCAATTGTCCACCGCCGAAGCCACTCTTTTTACCATGACAGTACAACCCAACCTCAAGGGTCAAATTAAGTAGCAAAGCTTGAAGGACCCATTTATCATGGAAGAAATCGTGAGAATAAAATTAGGCCAACCCTCCGAATTTGAGGTAAATCCGTATGGATACTGTATAACCATGGTAGAATATGTGTGCCAAATGACCGGAGATTAAGAAGCTAATCATGCAAGAAGCACACAACACCTTATATACCATACATCCCGAAGCACCAAAATGTATCGGGATGTAAAAGGACACTTCTGGTGGAATGGAATGAAGCGAGAAATTGCTAGTTATGTCAGTAGGTGTGATACCTGTCAGAGGGTAAAGGCTGAACACCAGCGCCCTGCAGGATTAAGCCAACCACTAGAAATTCCAGAATGGAAATGGGAAAGCATAGGCATGGATTTTATTTCGGGTCTACCCATGACCTTAAGCAAGAAGGACACCATTTGGGTAGTAATAGACCGACTCACCAAATCAGCCCATTTCATTGCCACTAAGCAGAACTATTCTTTTGATAAACTGGCAGAATTGTATGTTGAAAGAATAGTAACCCTTCATGGCGTTCCTAAGGCCATTGTGTCCGACAGAGGATCTGTGTTTACCTCTAGCTTTTGGAAGAGCCTCCAAACCGCCTTAGGAACCACCTTGAAGTTCAGTACGGCCTACCATCCACAAACTGACGGTCAAACGGAAAGGACCAATCAAATCTTGGAAGACATGCTCAGAGCTTGTGCTTTAAATTTTGGAGCATCATGGGATAAGTGCTTACCGTTAGCAGAATTCGCTTATAACAACAGTTATCAAGCGAGCATCCAAATGGCACCATTTGAAGCATTATATGGCAGGAAATGTCGATCACCCATCTGTTGGTATGAGGTTGGAGAGAAACCCTTGCTAGGACCTGACCTCATACGAGAGAATGACGAGAAAATCCAAATCATTAGGGACCGACTTCAAATAGCTAGCGACAGAAGAGTTATGCTGATCAACGAAGACGAGATCTTACCTTTGCAAGTGGTGATTACGTATATCTAAAGGTATCACCCATGCGAGGAGTCCGTCGATTTGGATTAAAAGGGAAGCTGAGCCCGAGATATGTTGGACCATTTAAAATATTGGCCCAAAAAGGCAACTCCGCATATCAACTAGAACTTCCCAAAGACTTGTCCGTAATCCATAATATATTCCATGTACCCCAACTCGAAAGTGCATCACCAAATTGATCGAGCGTATAATTAAAGAGGATATCCAATTGCAAGAAGACCTGACCTATGAAGAACGTCCATTGCGAATTTTGCAAATTGAAGATCGAAAGTTGCGGAACCGGACGATTCGTTTTTGCAAGGTCCAATGGAGGAATCATACCGCTCGGGAAGCGACATGGGAAAAAGAGGAGGATCTACGCGAAGCCTACCCAAACCTGTTCAAGTAAGACCCTGATTTCGAGGACGACATCTCTTTTAAGGAGGGGAGGCTGAAATAACCCTCACTTGTTAATTAACTTCTAAGAGTGATTAATAGTAATCGCGGGGATTAATTAATTGTTGGTTTAGCGAAACCTAACTGTTGGTGTAAAGCGGAAATAGGATTAAGTATTTCGTAAGCTTAACAACTTAGCACACACAAGCACAAGAGAATTAATTTCTGAATCATCTCAGGTTTTATTGAAACTCTGCATTTACATTCATCTGAAACGTATTACATACAAAGACCATTTCATACATTCATGCATACACTAGGAAGTTCACACACACGCACGCTAGTACATTATCCTGAGATTACACGTTAGTACACACTTTTTGCCTTGCATCCGTAGTTGCCGTCGAGCCACACCGTTGTTCAATTGATAGCAGCCAGTAGATTAAATACCAAAAAAGACCGAACAAAAGAATAGAAATCACAAAAGCCCGTGAAGAAAAGAAAGAAGTACCGTCAAAGCCCTCGAGGTTATCTCGGGCGGGGCATTCCGTTCACGGAGATACCGATCGTCCGGGGCCATCGGCACCTCTCACAACCATAGGGTTCATCATCCGATTTAAACAAACCTGTTTTTGCAGCACATGTCTTGAGCACAAACAGCCCCAACAGTGTCAAAGCCAAGTAAAGAAAACCAACCACCAAGCAACTACCCAACACCCATCGGCAGCGGGACCCTCCTGGTGAAATATCTAGCACAGGAGGGAGCAACAGAGACCACAGCCAAGACACGTCCGCAAGCGGTGAACGGCCGGACCCCACCGCAAAGCCAAGCACGGCCCAAGGCAAAGACGGCGCCGATCCGGCTTTCCCAGTTGCCCAGTAAGCACAAGTGGCTAGAGCAACAAACCATGGGCAGCAAACCTTGGGCAAGCAAATACGAGCAATCAGAACCTCATAGACAAAGCCATCCCAGAGCGGCCAGTGCGATGCACGAGCCATAGAAGGTAAGCACACACACCGCCATCGAAAAGGAGAGACAAGGGAAGCTCACCTCTTCCCCATTTGCCACCACCAAAGAGCCCCACCAAACCCCACCAAGGGCCCCAAGCATCAGTCAACCAAGAGCAAGCGGGGAACTGGACAAGGAGGGGACCGCAAACCGCAAGCGAGGAGGCCATCGCTGGGACAGTGGATATCCAAACAACCAAGAAAGCGACCTCCAGCAGCATCATCACCACACTCCGACCACCAACCCTCCCAACCGCAAAGGTAAACCACACACACCCAAACATTTTAGGATCTGCGCATTATATTACCCCTCACAACTTGGTAGATTGCGGCCAATAGGAGCTCACCCTCACCAACCATCACAGCACAAACACCAGGCACATGTATATATTCTTGTTCAACCGGCAGAGAAGAGGGATAGAAAGAAGGGGGTTACCTTAGGTGGCGGCCGGCGGTGGCATGCTACCCACGGCGAAGCATGCGCCCCCGAGGGCCGCGACGCACCCCCCCGGCATGCGCGCAGCTCCGGGTCCCGCCATGCCACACCACGGCCGCATGCCTCCATGCCAACCTTTCTCTCTCAGGCAAACAAATCTATTTATGCAAAATAAACACGCATCAGTATAATATCATTCACAAGAATCCACAAGAGCGTTAGGGGAAGGGTAGATCGAGCCCAGTAGAGCCGGATCCGGGCCGGAGGCCACGGATCCGACAACCGGCGTAGCCGACGCAGCACAGAGGTAGACCGGCGGCGGCGCTAGGTTGGAGAAGAGGAGGGGAAAGAGAGAGGGCTAGAGAGGGAGGAGGTGGTGCGGTGGTAGAGTAGTAGGGGGAGGCGGCACGGCGCAGGGAGAAGGGAGAGAGAGAGGCGGCGGCGGCGCAAGGAGCAGAGGGGAGGTAGCGCGGCGTGAGAGAGAGAGAGAGGGGGGGTAGAGAGGGGAGGCCGGCGGTACAGTGAGCCGCAGAGAGGGAGCGGGAGAGAGAGAGATAGAGGAGGGGAGGTGGAGGGATGCGAGAGAGGGGAGACGGCGCGGCGGCACCGGGAGGAGAGCATGAGGCGGCGGCGTGAGGGAAATGAGGCAGAGAAGGGGGCAGCGGTTAAGTCAAGAGGAAGAGAGAGGGATTGGGCCGGCGCAAAGAATGGGGTTGGGCCGGCCGAGTGAGTTGTGTATATATATATATATATATATATATATATACGTATATATATACATATATGTGTATATATATATATAGTTATGCATATGTATATAGATGTCAATAGCTAAATTGCAAGCACAGGTTTTTAAATAATAATTGATGAGAATAAAGATTGTAGAAGAAAGAACGTTAGAAGTTAATAATTAATCGCAGCTCCGCATTTAGACCTTCTTGCCGCATAATCAAAATGGTCATAGATTTATTTAAACGCGTCCGGCTTAACGAAATTATTATTGCTGGATTAAATGAGGAATTAGTAGTCGAAGGCTCTACGCGAACACTAGTTAATCTAGTTGTTACTAGGTAATTCAGTGATAGTATTTCAGCGTGTCGGAAACCGCTACCCACCAAGCCCATAGCATAGAAACCCCACGTCATTATTCGCTTATTTTCTTAACTTAGTGTTCCATCGAAACCATAGTTCTGAGAGCCGCACTTTTATTTCAGAAGGCATTCCGATCTCGCAGGAGAAAAAGTACCTGGGTAGAACAGAGGCTCAGGACTTGTTGGGCAACTCAGGCAAGCATTCCCTTGTTTAATCACGAGTATTTTGATAATATTCTATTATCACCCCTGCATTTAAATGAAAAGTCTTAAATCGAGACTATTGAGAAGGATAGAACGGCGACTGACGGAGCAGTCGACCGTATAGAATATTATAAAGGTGGGCAGAGGTTGCCTTGGCAGGATCGGAAGACGTAATGGGGACCTCTGCATAAGTTATAACATAAGTAACCACCACTTCATCCGTATGAGTGGACCGTACTTTATCGTGTCGATCGACATTTCGCTCTGACGCGGACAAGATTAGTAGTGCTATTAAAGTTATTATATCCTCCACACGGTAAGTATTTTATTTAGGAGAACCCAGGCGGTAGGAATCGGGAGTGGGGATCCACACCGCATGGTCCCAGTGGCGAGTAGGCCGTATGGGGATGCGGATCGCAAGAACCCGAGCGTGGGGTACGCGAAGGCGATATATTACGCAGTGGGGTGATGGGCGCTGGTCAGAAACCGCCCCAACCAACGACTATGTCTCTTTGGTTGAGTTGGTCGAGGTGATTCCGTCGGACCGCCAACCGAGAATAGTCGGTGGAGATATAATATACCGAGATAGTTACAAAGTTTCGTTTCGATCGGGCACCGCATCTTAGAAATGCGGAAATCCTCGCGATAAGATCGTAATGATGTTGGGTAAGTGATACAGCTTGCGCAATGCTTTTCAAATCATGGATTCATGCCCGTCTCTGGGAAAGGAGATCACGGGAACCCAGGGAGGTTCTTCGCTATTCATACAAATGTTCAGTAGATTTTAAAAGTCATAAAAGTCGAATCTTTGCAACCAAAAACATTATTTTCTCATATAAGTATAAACCGACTCATGAGCATGAGATTAAAGAAAAGAGAAAGAAAAGATAAAGGCTTTTGATGCATTTTGTTATATGAGCTTGCTTGAGTACTCTGACTCATCCTTGTATTATTTCTTTGTTAGAGGATAGCCCATACACTGCGAGGAGATGAGACCAGCAGAGGAGCCCTACTACCCTGGAGAGGGCATTGGCTTTGAGGCGGAGCCATATGGGGGCTACACCTCGCTGGGACGACGGGGAGGACTAGGGTTGTAGGAGCAGCCCGGCTCCACGCCTTCGGTACTGGCACCACTAGCATATCGTACTTTTGGGACATTCTCATCTGTATAATTAGTTTGCTACGATCATTGTATTAGAATTGTAGTAGTTGGACTTATCTGTCAGATGATATTTAGCCTGCGTGGCAATATGATTGTATGGATTGTATTAGCTCTAATTGTTGTTCTGCTGTATTAACTCTGATGGGTTTATTATTCGTTAGAGCGGTGTTTTATCGGCTAAAACGAATAATAATCCGTTGACTAGCGTAATTACCCCGTGGTAATTATGCGGGTCGTTTCAGTCTACCATAAATTGATCAGGTAGATCAATTGTGCACAAGTTGTTTAGTCGGAAGCAACGATGAGCCTCATTTCCTCAGGAGACCAAGTATCGAGCTGATCGTGTGCTGGACCTCGTACATGGTGATATCTACGAACTAATTACTCTGGCAACACATGGAGGCAGATGTTACTTTCTACTTCTAGGTGACAACTTCAATTGATACATGTGGCTGGTTCTTCTCAAAGCTAAAGATGAGGTAGCTGAAGCAATCAAGTGCTTCCAAGTAGGCGTTGAGCTGGAGGCCGGTAGGAAGCTTCATGTGCTTTGCACTGATCACGAAGGAGAGTTCACATTCGTGGAGTTGGGGAATACTGTGCAAATTGAGGTGTCATTCATCATCTCACCGCACTATGTTCGCCACAACAAAATGGCGTGGTTGAGCGACGCAATCAAACAGTGGTTGCAATGGTGAGGAGCATCATGAAGGCCAAGGCCATGCCAGCCATGTTCTGGGGAGAGGCGGTTTCCACGGTAGTTTACATCCTCAATCATGCCTTGACTCAAAGTCTTGAAGGCAAGACTCCGTTTGAAGCACGGCATGCCCGACAACCAAACATGCACTATTCTCGTACTTTTCAGGTGTGAAGTGCATGCCAAGATAGCGAAGCCCAATATGAAGAAATTTGGTGATCGGAGCATGCCAATGGTCTTCATTGGATATGAGCCCGGTGCGCAACTCCACCACATGGACATGAAATCTATATTTTTGAAGGGAAAGCTCAGAGAAGAGGTCTATGTTGCATCGCCTTTGGGGTTTGTGTGTGAAGACCACGAAGAGAAGGTGCTAAGGCTGCACAAAGCTCCTCACGGGTTGCGCCAAGCACCACGGGCATGGAATGCCAAGCTTGACACAAGTTTGTTGTCGCTTGGTTTCCACAGGAGTGAATATGAACACGCCATGTACATGCGAGGAGTAGGCAAGTCGCACTTGGTGGTAGGAGTGTATGTTGATGATCTAATTATCATCGGACCATACTCACAGGAGATTCCCCAATTGAAGGAAGAGGTGAAGCAGCTATTCAAGATGAGTGATTTGGGGCTACTCACTTATTATCTTGGCATCAAGGTTGATCAGAATGTCAATGGGATCTCACTAAATCAAGAAGCTTATGCATCCAACATTCTTGAAAGAAGTTCCATGGTGGATTGTAATCCGTGTCAAGTCCCTATGGAGGCATGATTGAAGCTAAACAAGGAAAGAATTGCTACACCAATAGATGCTATTTGGTGCAAAAGTGTTGTGGGGGAGTCTCTGGTATTTAGTTCACACAAGACTAGGCATTGCCTATGTAGTAGGCTATGTAAGCCGTTTCATGGAGAAGCCGACAGTAGAACACTAGAGTGTCGTAAAGCATATACTATGGTACATCACCGAGACAAGAAATTATGGTTGTTTCTATGCTAAGAAGAAGGTTCAACCGCAGCTGATTGGCTACAGTGATTCTGACATGGCATGCGATGTAGATGATCATATGAGTACCACGGGAGTGTTGTACTTCCTCGGTAAGAGTCTGATTAGCTGGCAATCATAGAAACAGAAGGTGGTAGCATTGTCCTCTTGTGAGGCATAGTATATTGCTGCCACGACCGCTGCATGTCAAGGAGTTTGGCTCACATGTCTATTTGCTGATATGATAAAGATGGAGACCAGTAAAGCGATACTCAAGGTAGATAATAAGGTTGTGATCTCTCTTTGCAAGAACCTCGTGTTCCATGACCGTAGTAAACATATCGAGACTCGATATCACTTCATCATAAAATGTGTTGAAGAAGGAAAGATTGGGGTCGAGTACATTAGTTCGGACGACCAACTTGCAGATATCTTGACAAAACCTCTTGGGCGAGTTAAGTTCCTAGAGATGCGCAACAAGATTGGAATCAAGGAGGTGTAGCGAAATTAGGGTGTGTTTGTTAAGTAATTTTACTGCATATTTGTTTCATTATTTAAAGTTCTTTCAGTCATGCATAAGTCGGTTAGAAGTAGGAGCTAAGTTTGCATTAAGAGTCTGTTTACTGATTGTTTCGCTGCATTTAGTTCTCTGCATTAGTGGAGTATTTACTGGTCGTAATGTTGGGTATTTACTTGTGGTAATGCACCATCAAAGTATTGTAAACGTTTATTGTATTCAGTAGTATATAAAGGGGAGAAAACCAGAAAAGATGTGAGAAGTTTTACGCGTCGCAAAAGCTCCTGTGTTGTGCTTGTGTGTGCTTTCTCCAAAGTGTTCTCGTGTGAGTTGGGTGGTCTGTGTACTGCAGGGAGTTGTGAGGTTGTGAGTACTGTAGCAGTTGAGTACTGTTCATCTGAGTACTATAACATTCGAGTACTGTTCATCCAAGCATTGTAGACTCCGAAGTACTTAGAGTCTTTACAAGAACTTAGCTCACGAGCACATAAGGTACTCAGAACTCACAACCACGTGAGGCAGTTCTGATAGCGTTGCTACCATCGCATAGCGTTTTTATGTAATTATCTGTGATGCATGTGTAAGGACACTAGGACAAGGCCGACAACACATTTGAGTGCTTCTACAATTTTTTAGGTGATATCTTTCTATCTAGGATTGTGTGAGAAGGTTCCTAATATTTATGATTGGTAAGTTCTGGTGAGTTAAAATTCAATTTTTCCAAAGTTGTAGAAAATTTAGTAGTTTTAGGTTAAGGGCAGTATTGGCCAGGGGATACAGTCAAACTAGTTTGCGCTTGAGATTGTACCGATGTTTATATATTGGGATGAAATGCAGTCTGACTGGCATTATGGCTGCAGTCTGACTAGTGTAGGTGGTTGGACCGTTTTTTAGTTGATAGTTCTATGTTGAGTGTTGGCGGTCTAACTAGCCAGTCTATGGCGGCCTAACTAGAATGTAAGCTGTGATCTGATCGGCATGGAGGCCATGGTCAGACTGTTCCCCTATTTCTAAGCCATTGAAAATTTGGTTTTGGGTCATGGCAAGGCTTGAGGAGTCTTGGGTCATTGCATATTGAGTTGTATGATGCATGTTTTAACTAACGTGGCTCAAGTTATGAAGAATTTATACCCAAACATAGTTCTTGGGCTTTGGATATGTATGTGTCTTGGAGCTAACTATGGTTAACGACGAGGAAGGGGGCTTGATTTGGAAACTATGGTTCAAAACAATTATGGATGCTGGGTGAGTTGGTTGAGGTCACGCAAAGTGTATGGTGGAAAATAACATGGAAGGCAAAATTCGAGTGACAGGTTGCACTAAGTAGTTTGGTCGTTGCAAGTGTGGTGGTGGTCCAGATGGGAACTAGAATGAGAGAGACTTGCCAACACAAGGCAAGTTATTGGTGGACCTACATGTACCAAGTATGAGGATTGCTTGCAAGTGAAGGATATGACTGGGTCAAGACAAGGGTATTTCAATGTTTACTACACTGGAAAAAAATCAAGAGACTAAACCACAACACTTGGGAAATGCGGTTTAAGGTCGGATAGAAGCTGAGAATATATAGTGCGTCAAATTGGATCAAGGGAAGATGAATTCTGGTTTTATGCACTTTGAAAAGCGTGCATAAGGGTTATGTGAGTTTAAAAAAACCCGATAAGATACGGGTTTGAGGATTTCCCCATGTGCAAGTAGATAGTATTCATTAAGGGTTGATATTAGGGTCCAACAGATGGCGAGAGGGTATACCTCCCATTTATATAAGGGGTTATTTGGGAGAAAATTAATCAGGTCTCTTGAGTCTAGTGCACATGAATAGGGTGAGTGGGTGAGCTTAGATATACTACCACATATGGGGTCATCATAGACGGTTTGTAACCCTTATCAGAGATGGTTTCTGAACCGTCTAATTTATTGCATCAATGATAACAGGTGATTATCACAGATGGCTCCCAAACCATCTATGATAAGTCACAACACAGATGGTTTTTAAAAATAATCGTTTGTGATATTTGACATATCACAGATGGCTAATACAAAAATAGTCTGTGATTGTCTACGAATTACAGACGGTTTTGTGTTAGAAACTGTCTATGCTAATACACAAATTTTTTTTCTATTTTTTGGTTATTCTTAAAAAATGCTAGCGATGTCCTCTGAAAACAAGTAAGCAGAATACAGCTAAATAACAGATAAGTGAATTACAACTCAAAATCAATTACAAAAGAATGTGCATGTATTGTCGCCAGAGTTACAATTGAATTACAAATCAAAGTGAAGTACAATGGAATCAATTGTTTGAACATGTATTAAGCGGTGCCGTCGGAGTGAAAATTTTCTTTTGAGTCAATGACCTCCGTTATGAAGAAGGTGGAGAGCTATCCTTGAACGTCCCAGAGTTCGTCTAGATCAAATATACTTATTTTGATTGTCATATCCTGTCGCTAGAAGGAGTAAAGAAGTAAGCATATATATATTTAAATTGATAATTAGGAATTAATTATTGCGAGATTGACAAACCTCTGGATTGTTTGTCTTAGCACTCATGATTTCCTACATATGACGGTAGATGTATAATGCACAAAGGTTGCCTTGTAGTGCTGGTGGTACTGTAAAAATAGAATTATATATAGGTATAGTCAGTTCGAGAGGTGTTATTACGAAGTATGATGTAGGATTATAGTATTGTAGCCGATACCAAAAATCATCTCCTGTGTTTTAGTGTGGCACTCGATTCCTTGTGTCTCCCTCTCCTGGCAATATAGGCATTGAACAACCTACGTGATTTTAAAAAGTTATCCTTGGCCATTTCAAACGAAAGGAAGACTACAATTGAGTTATGTATGGATAAAATGAGCATACCTGTCGAGTATTTGTTGCACAGGGATGAAGTCGTGGTTGTTCTTTGTAGGGAATTAAGGTATATTACCTTGTTCCAATTTGGTACAATGACTATAAGGATCCAGTACCACCTACTCATATATGTCATTGTAGTCATTAAATCTAAGTTCGTGTTACATATAAAGTATAAATGAAATTTGTATAGTAACTAGTAAAGCACTTATCTCGAGTTGTAGGACACTAATATGTAGTCCTTGTTGCCCTAAGAAAGCAATTCCATAGTTATGCAATTCTCGACGTATGATGCGTCTTAGGTGATACATTGCTCAGAGATCAAGTGTGGGTCAAGAAAATTGACTGGTTCTCACGATCGTCGGGTTTTTTTTACATCATGTATCTATACATAAGCAATGATGTATAACATTTATCTGTATTACATGAATGCAGAACTTTATTATCCAGCATCGTAGAAGTGAAATGTTGAGGGCGTTGAGATTGAATAGTTCGAATAAGTCATTGAAGCCCACGATGAAGAAGCCTGACTCATGGAGAAAATGCCTACTTGTGTATCTGATGGTGAATCTAATAGGCCGGTTTGTTCTTCGCTCGTTGGTTCTCCGCATGTACCAGGCATGCAAACTCCCATAACCCATTCTAAGGCGGGGTAATATTAGTATATCGGCAACCAACGACATTATGAGGGAGAATGCTAGGGCTTGCAAGGTGCTTTAATGTTCTTCAATTTGGCCTTAACGCCTCGCCTGTGATACGTCTTTCGAGAGACGACTCGACACACTTTTCTTGTTTCTTCGATGTCGTCTCGATGGGAGCCGATACGACAGACTTTTGAAGCGGAGGTTGAGGTGGAGTCATCAAGGGTTCTGTTGAAGAGGTATGGTCATGTGGAGATCGTGGCATTGCAGTGTCTAGGGGTGATGTCCCTTTTAGGCCACTGGACAAAAGTGTGCATGGTATCCTCTAGTGTTATGATGTCTTCTTTTGGGGGCTTTTCCAGCGGGACGCCCATGAAAATGTTATGTGCCATGTTCATCTGGATCTTTCCGTAACCCTACGCCAGTTGGGCACCCTGCAACACTGTCCCTTCCTAACACAGAAACGCCATCCCCACCCGATCTTAATAGGAATGGACCCAACCAACCTCACTTGGTCAACTAGATGCAAATATAAATTGAGAATTGAGATAGAGTATTTTGGGATTTCCGGTCTGTGACTTATGGTTTCTTTTTCACTCGTCTGGGAATCTATTCGGTAAGAATCAATGCCGGATTCAAAAATTTGTTATGTAAAGTTGCAAGAATGTTCTCCATCCTCTTTCGATAGAGAGGACATGCATGTGTAGTGGATTCCCCTGTTTCACACTAGAAAAACAAGCAGCTGGAAAAATAAGTTGGCAATTGACTTGGTTAAATTGAACATAAGTTGCAGGTACAACTAGGAAAAAAGAACTGCCCATGGTAATGCGTGTGCTAACTTGTAACAATACCACTGCTATATCACTATGTTAAACTGATCGTCAGATTTTTCCAAGCAAATTGGGACTTTGCTAAACATGACCCATTAGTGTGCCTGGTTCTTTTTCTCTAAAATTATGCACATATAGTCCACCACCAAATAATCTTGCTTACAACTTTTCACTGAGCCTACTTTGGTAGTGTTGTGCTGGGATCATTCACAGTGTTCTATTGGGACCATTCCATTGGAATCGCGGAAACTCCTCGATATATTATCAAATATATGTTACTTATTCTTCTCATGTCACCCGCCACTGCCTTCGTTGTGTATCAGGACGCCATGAAGAAGCGAGTACGAGCTTTCACCGAAGGCATCGTGATAATTGTATGCCCTGTTCTTCTTGCCGTCGCACTGAAGAAGGTCGACTCGAAGAGCGAGGGGAACGGGTTCGTTACGAGGCAGCATCTCCCACTGGCCGCCCAGGGAAACAATGTCACTCAAAATTCGGTGAAATTTGTCGAAAATCAGATTTCTCGGCCCACTCCGAGAAAAGCCCAACTTGGGTAAAAAATTTGACCATTTTTGAAAAATTTGCAGCTCAACCAAGCCTCTTTGTTGCCAAGCCAACCGAGCTGATGAGCCCGCTATTCACAGCCCAACCAAGCCTCTTTGCTTCCAACCCAGCACGATGGCAGCATAGAGCACACATTTCCCCATCTATCTGGTGTCCATGACCTAGCCGTCTCTGCCAGCCGAGCTCGTGAGGGTGGTGAATGGAAGGCGCCGGCAAGGGAGGCGGCGCCAGCAAGGATCGGGTGGGCGACGCCTCCGCCTAACGGAGGCCTGATTCGCGCGCGGCCACCATTATGCCATCCACCGCGCTCTCCCTTCGTCTGTACTTTTCAGGGGCAGCGGCGCCATGGCCTCTGCTGCTTGGTTCGTACTACTAAGTAGAAGCAGTGTAGTTGTTGATATGGGTGTGGTTAAGTACTTGGCTCTGGTGATGGTATTCTGCTTTGTGTTTTGGTGGTGGTGATATGTAAATTCTACTGGTTTCGGGGAACGGCGAAGGACACCGTGCGTAGGGGAGTACTCGGCGGCGTGGATGGCTTCTCCGTCGCCTGGAAGGTTCAGGGCGACGGCAATGCGCTGCAGCCGGAGGTGACATGATCTTCTTTTTGTTGTTCAAAACTTGAGCTCAATCCTTCAATCGCTGTATTCGTTTGCGCAATTGCAGCTGCAATTTGTCTCCGGCTGCATTTGTTTTCCCTAGGAGTACCATATTTATTCAATTTTTTGAATTCAAATCGATTTTTATTTTTTTGAAAAAATATTTATTTTTTTGAAAATTTCGAATTTCGGTTTTTTCGGTGGGTGCCAATTTTTTTTGAATTGGAATTGTTTTCCCTGTGGCCGCCTTTACTCTCGAGGCCGGCTTACTCCCGTACCTCTGCCTCTGCTTATCGAAGCTACTAACCGACGGGCTCGCAGGCCTCCTGTTTCGTGCCTCGAAGTTGCTCGTCCACCTCTGCGCTCGTGGGCTGTACGCGTGCAGCCTCACCATCCGCGTGCAGCCTCACCATCCGAGCATCGCTGGGTTCTCAAATGTTTCACTATACGGAGCGAATTCTTATTTACGGGTCCCCTTGACTTGCCCATCTGACGGCCCGCGAAATCCACCGTTGATTTGAAGCAGGAGCCAATCAGAGCCATCAGATCACGCATGTGGGGGGAGTGCAGCGTTCGTGAGTTGGGGCAAGGTCGAAGCCACGCGATTCCCATTCCCATTCCGCCGTCGACGTGAGAGATCGCCTCCGTGCTGGATCTGCGCTGGAGAGAACACCCAGCCACCCTCTACGCCGAAGAGGAGGGAGAATGCCACTATTATCTGCATTAGGGTAAGTCTTTATTTATTTATTTTTTGAATCGATTTTTTTCCTGAATTGATTCTTTTTTCATTTTATTTTTTAACCAAATTTTTTTCTGAATTGAAATCTTTTGAATCGAAATTTCTTTCTCGATTGATTTTTAATGGAATTTTTTCTTGAATTTATTTCGATTTATTTGGGGCGTGCAACTTACAGACGCCCTTAATTAAGATAGGCGAGCTTTCCATGTTCTGTACTTCTTCCATCAAGTAAACAAGAGATGATCACTCCAGCCTTTCAGAAGGATAGCATCAAAGCAAAATTGCAGAAAGAACGTGTTCATTTTCATCATCAATTTGATAATTCTTCCTGGCGTAAAATAGAAAGATTGCAGTGATCAGTCAGGGCTGACCGCAAACCTTGCACTCCTACTGAAAGTCTGAACTAATCCATTGGTAATACAAGTAACTCTGGACATAATTTTGACAACACACTCCATTACAACAACGCCAAATTAATTAGTTATTTAAGCCGCCTGTCTATCACAGCTATATAATAAAGCACCACAAATGATGGGTGTCACACAGTCACACAGAGTGCTCGTCGAATAATTTGGCCAGTGCAGCAACTGTTGGTTCATGCAGACCTAGCCGGGCAGCAGCGAACGATGTAAATACCATCAACGCAGCTGCTGCTATCAGCAAAACGTTTGCCCAGAACCCGAGTAGCTGGATAGCCTCCTCCAAAGAGGGAGTGGCCATGCCAGCTTGTCCCGGCCACTGGCGTAGCATGAAGACGACATAGTATATTAGAAGCCCTGAAACGCCACAAGACACCAAAGTCCTCGTGCACCTGGACAGCCCAGACTCACCCATGGAGGCCCCTAGGTACGCGAAAACAGCTGCTACAACAGCACTGAGAACAATGAGCCAATTTTTGCACGATTTGATCCTGTCGACGCTGATGATAGAGCTGCCACGGACCCCATGGTCGAGGTGAACGCTGAACCACAGGAGCACAGGAACAACCTCCGGCATGCAGAACAGAACCACGTCCTTGCCCAGCGACTCCGCGGCCACGGTGTGCACCGTCACCAGCAGCAATATGAGCGAGGTCTTGCGGAGCAACTCCGACGCCGGTGCTATGCCGGGAGCGATGCCAGCTGGCAGCCTCATCAGCATCAGCGTCAGCGCCCCCAGCGTGGAGCTGAGGAAGAGAAGGAACTGGGAGACGGCATATCTGTCAGCTGCACGGTGAAACTGTCCCATCACGCATAGCACCCAGTAGGGAACTACTGATATTGCCTTGAGCTCCTCAGCTTTCTTTATTGCGCCCTTCTCGTCTTTGTCAGTGCCGGTGCTAGTACAACCTGAGTTAGCCTCTCCGTTGTGATCTCCCTGCGATCTACTCTGACAATGGAGCTCGATGCACAGAGCAACAATCAAGGCAAGCGCGATGGCGGGAAAAACAACGAGGCTGATGTACGTGAAGTTGATTAGGAGCAGTGACACATAAGATATCAACACGACAACAGCCGTGTCGATGTAGATCCTGATGTTAGGGCATGTAAGGCTAGAAAATCCGCTCCAGATGAACTTTGGCAGACCCAGAAAATCATATACGAGCGTATTCATGAACCACATAACAAGCGGAATTATACCAGTGAATAGTTGGTCCCCGTAATCGGCCTTTATTAATGGCTCCAGTTGGAAAATGAGAAAACCGCTGATCGCAGATATGAAATGTAGCGGACACATATACGCGAGCTCTGGCTCCATACTCTGTACAGAAGCGAACAAAGAAGAGCAGTATATCAGATTTCGTTCTTGCTCCGCAACTACAATCTCGAAAAAGGGTTATCCTCGCAAAAAGAAATAACATGGGCTAATTTATGCCAGGATGTCTAACAGAGAAAGCGGTTACAAAACCACCAGCTGGGAGAACTTCTTTTCACACCATTCTGAAATCAGAATACAACTGCCAGAACTTTAACGCTCTATACTTACTTTCAGTTCCAGATTTACTCTAGCAAGACCAGGCGCCATGCAAATAAACACGTAGCTAGGTAAATATATAGAATATATTCTTTCTGTAGACAAAAAAAAGAATTGAACCAATTACCACCTATGTAGTGCAATTTGTTGAAATTAGGCCCAAGGCCTATTTTCTATAATTCCAAAGCACGCAAGGTTTAGTACCATATTGCTTAGGCAAAGTGGGGGAGACCAATTTATAAGGTGGAGTCCATCCCACTCCTTGAATTATGGAAGTGGATGGTGGCTTTAGCTAAACACACGCGCGCGCACGCACGCGCGCGCGCGTATTCGCGTATTTTCGCATGAAAATTGCGTGACTTGTGACTTGCGACGCGCGACGCGCGCGCGTGACGTGGTGCGCCACTTGGCGCACCATATCCACCTTGTTTTGCTAAACCTTGTACCGTCTCTCTTTTTACCGGGTCATGAGACTGCTTATTTTTCGTTTGAATACGAGCGCTACGAAGAATAATGGAGTCGCCATTAGGAATAATGGAGTCGCCATCGGTGAATAATAGCGCCGCTTACGGTGAATAATAGCGCCGATTACTAGAGAGTAATTGAGACGTCTATAAATGGCCCGAGACGCCCGTGTTTGAACCGATCTCCTTCACTCCTTTCTCCCATTGTCTTCTTCCACTCTTGTACGGTGTTGAGCTATCGAACTCGTCGACCTTTCTTCTCGGCGTGCACCGGAAGAGAGGAGAGCGGATCTCCAACCATTGTCGCAGAGAGAACTGCACGGGCGGCAATAAGGTTTCTCGGCAACGCATCGCGCGACCGCTCCTACTACATCCTCGCATGCGTCAAGTCTTCATCGCATCACGCCGCGCTGCTTCTCGTTCTTCATCAAGCCCAACATGAAGTCGCTCGTGTGATCGCACGACTTTGATACTATATTTTTCTTGTGTTTATTCCAAGTATGATGAGTAGCCTCATGTTAGTAGTTAGTTGTGAATCACTAGTATATTGTTTTTGTCTCCTACTAAAACTTGAATTAAAATATTGCCTACATATTCAACAATCCGAAACCTTATTGTGGAATTTGTTGCAATACGTAAATGGTTAGCGCTTCGATGCGATGAAACTCGAGAGGTTTTGTGGTCGAACTTTCGTAGATGGCGACTAGAGTCAAGTTTTGGCTCATGTCTTTGGGACTGTGGTGGGTTGTCCATCCGCAGATTCATTTACGATTGAGCGGTACATGCAATTTGATAGTGCAAACAATATCGCTCTTGGTTGCATCTTGACTGCTCGCGGATCGCCTCTACGATGTGTACATGGACTATAAGTCCGCCACGAGTTGTCGAATGCACTAGAGCACAAATATGCAGAGGCGAGGCCGGTCAGGCTCTACATGTGTGAGCAATTTTTCGACTTTAGCATGGATGAGACTAAGTCTATAGTTGGACAAGCTCATGACCTCCAGCTACTAGTCGGTGAGATTGCGCACTGGCTGTGTGTTACCTCCTAAGTTTGTGGTCATGGCATTGTTGCTAAACTCCCACCTTCTTGGCGGGATTTTGCCACTAGCTCAAACACAAGAGGAAGAGATTTCTGTTGAAGATCTCATTGCTGCCCTCGATGTGGAAGAAAAAGTTAGAGCAAAGGATGCACCAAGCACATCTGGCCAGAACAATGCAAACTTCATTGAGAAAAAGACTATAGCAAAGAAGTACAAATCCAACAAACCGAACAAGACAACTAGCTTTAAGAAGAAGAAAACTGAGAAAAAGGATTTCAAGGACATCACCTGCTTTGTGTGCGGAAAAGATGGTCATATGGCGAAGGACTGTCGATTCCGCAAAATCAGAGATGGTGAACAGCCAAAGAAGAAGGCTGTCAACGTGATAATAGGCGAGGCCTCAACTTCAGGAGGGTATGGTAATCCACCTGTTGTTTTTCAGCATGTCAATCCACTGATTGGTGGGTGGATACTGGTGCTAATGTTCACGTATGTTCTGATATTTCCTTGTTTTCTTCTTACCAGGCAGCTGTGAGAAGATGAATCTTGCTAATCTAGGTGTAAGTTCAACCCATATGGGACTTACATTATAAGACTGGTATATGTGTGCAAGCAAAACAGCCTCGAAAACATTTTAAGGGATTAGAGGATGAAAAGAATCTGGCACCATTAGATCTTATTCATTCAGATTTGTGTGAAATGAATGGACTATTGACAAAAGGAGGCAAAAGATATTTTCTAACTTTTATTGATGATGCAACACGCTACTGCTATGTGTATTTGCTAAAAACTAAGGATGAAGCTTTAAACTACTTTAAAACTTATAAGGCTGAGGTTGAGAACCAACTAGAAAAGAAAATAAAAAGATTGAGATCCGATCGTGGAGGAGAATATGTCTCTCATGAGTTCTCCCAATGCTCGAGCATGGAATAATCCATGAGTTCACACCACCATACTCACCCCAATCAAATGGGATAGTCGAGAGAAAAACCGGACACTAACGGACTTGGTCAATGCCATGTTAGAGAGTTCCGGTATGCCTAAGGTATGGTGGGGAAGCTATATTGACAAAGAACTTTCGTCCTAAATAGAGTAATCACTAAAAGGAGTGAAATTACTCCATATGAGGGATGGAAGGAGAAAACCTAATGTTAATTTTCTGCGAACTTGGGGTGTTTGGCAAAAGTCAATATACCATTGCAGAAAAGAGAAAACTTGGACCAAAAACAATGATTGTATTTTTCTAGGATATGCTCAAAATAGCACTGCCTATAGATTGTTAGTAGTTAAATCGAAACTCCCGAGATTATTGTTAATACAATAATGGAGTCTAGAGATGCTTCATTTTTGAGAATATCTTTCCTATGAGAACAAAGAGGCGACTTCAACACGGATCGAGAATGTTCACATCGATAATATCGAAAATGAGAACAATCAAACTTCGAACTTTCCACCATTTCAACCATTTTATGATATCCTCGAGGAGGACAACAATTTAGTCACAGAAGCTCCTCGAAGAAGCAAGAGACAAAGGGTTGAGAAAACCTTTGGTGATGACTTTATTGTATACCTCGTGGATGATGTGCCAAAGACTCTTTCGGAAGCTTATGCATCTTCTGATGCTGAGTATTGGAAAGAGGCAGTCCGTAGCGAGATGGATTCAATCATGGCTAATGAGACTTGGGAGATCACCAATCTTCCTATTGGGTGCAAACTCGTTGGATGTAAGTGGATTTTTAAAAAGAAACTGAGGTCCGATGGTACTATTGAGAAGTACAAAGCAAGACTTGTAGCTAAGGGTTACACCCAGAAAGAGGGAGAAGATTTCTTCGATACCTATTCTCCTGTCGCTAGATTAACCACCATCAGAGTACTCCTTGCATTAGCATCTTCCTATGGTCTGTATGTTCATCAAATGGACGTAAAGACAGCTTTCCTTAATGGAGAGTTGGAGGAAGAAATTTATATGGATCAACCCGATGGTTTTGTGATTTACGACAGAAAATAAGGTATGCACTATTAAAATCCTTGTATGGTTTAAAGCAAGCACCTAAACAATGGCACGAAAAATTTGATAAGACTTTGACAACCACGGCTTTATTGTGAATGAAGTCGATAAATGTGTATATTACCGCTATGGTGGGGTCAAGGAGTAATTTTGTGTTTGTATGTAGATGACATACTTATATTTGGAACAAACACTACCGTAATTGATTTAGGTCAAATCTTTCCTATCCCGATGTTTTGATATGAAAGATTTAGGAGAGGCAGATGTTATTTTGAATATTAAATTGATCAAGAATGAGAATGGGATTACTTTGAGCCAATCTCATTATGCTTTGAGAAAATATTGAGCCGCTCGCTTTGAAAATTGTAAAGTTTCTCCAACACCCTATGATGCGAGTATTAAGCTTCGAAAGAATCAAGGGTTAGGAAAAGATCAATTGAAATATTCACAAATTATTGGGTCACTTATGTATTTAGCTGGTGCCACAAGACCTGACATTTCATTTGCTGTGAGCAAATTAAGTCGGTTTACTTCTAACCCAGGAGATGATCACTGGGAGGCACTTGAAAGAGTGTTGCGCTACTTGAGAGGCACAACATCTTTTGGAATTCATTATACTGGATATCCTTCTGTATTAGAAGGGTACAGTGACTCGAATTGGATCTCTGATGCTGATGAGATCAAAGCTACAAGTGGTTATGTGTTTACTTTAGCCGGTGTCATAGCTTTCATGGAGGTCTTGTAAATGTACTATATTGACGAGGTCAACCATGGAAGCGGAACTTGTAGCACTTGACACACCATCGTTGAGGCCGAATGGCTAAGAGAGCTTCGATGGACTTACCGCTGGTTGAGAAACCAATACCGCAATCTGATGTACTTGTGATAATCAAACCGTGTTGGCCAAAGTCACAAGTACAAAGGATAACATGAAGTCCTCTAGACATGTGAAGCGAGGCTTAAATCACGTAAAATTGAGAAACTCCGAGTAATAGCCGTGAATTATATTAACACCGAGAAAAATCGCGCACACTTTTACCAAGGGATTAGCACGGAGAGCGATTTCCGTTGCTTCTATGGATATGGGAATGAGGCCCATTTAGTTACATCACAATGGTAACCCATGCCTTCATGAACGGAGATCCCGTGACTTAGGTAATGGGAAAAACAAGTTGATATTGTAACAAGAGAGTACATATTAATTGTACACATATCCAAAATAAATAAAGTACTCTCAATCTGTATGGAAGGTTGGTATAAAACCTTAATGTATTCATGAGGGAAAGGTATTAGCTCACAGGATACCTAGAAAGAATACACCTACTTGAGCTTAACTGCTTGGTCGCAGTTCACGAGAACAGGCATTCTCTAGAAAGCTCATGAGCGATAAGGAGCATGACCATATAACGCCCGTTTAGACGTGGTTCATTGATAGCCTAGAATCAGTTGAGGTTTCAAGTGAAGTCTGATTACGAAAAGCTGTGAATTCAAGGCATAGTCCATTCATTAGCTGTGAGAAGATGAATCTTGCTAATCTAGGTGTAAGTTCAACCCATATGAGACTTACATTATAAGACCGTATATTAAACAACACTTAAGTACAATTTTTTGACATATTTGTGCTTCCCGCTTTGGAATTGGTGGGGATCATTGAAATTAGGCCCAAGGCCTATTTTCTATAATTCCAAAGCACGCAAGGTTTAGTACCATATTGCTTAGGCAAAGTGGGGAGACCAATTTATAAGGTGGAGTCCATCCCACTCCTTGAATTATGGAAGTGGATGGTGGCTTTAGCTAAACACACACGCACGCGCGCACGCACGCCAGATTCGTTCGCATTTTCGCATGAAAATCGCGTGACTTGTGACTTGCGACGCGCGCGATCGCGCCGTGACGTGGTGCGCCACTTGGCGCACCATATCCACCTTGTTTTGCTAAACCTTGTACCGCTCTCTTTTTACCGATCATGAGACTGTTTATTTTTCGGTTTGAATACGAGCGCTACGGTGAATAATGGAGTCGCCATTAGGAATAATGGAGCCGCCATCGTGAATAATAGCGCCGCCACGGTGAATAATAGCGCCGATTATTAGAGAGTAATTGAGACGTCTATAAAAGGCCCGAGACGCCCGTGTTTGAACCGATCTCCTTCACTCCTTTCTCCCATTGTCTTCTTCCACTCTTGTACGGCGTGTTGAGCTATCGAACCTCGCCGACCTTTCTTCTCGGCGTGCACCGGAAGAGAGGAGAGCGGATCTCCAACCATTGTCGCAGAGAACTCCGCACGGGCGGCAATAAGGTTTCGGCAGCGATCTGCGCGACCGCTCCTACTACATCCCGCATCGCGTCAAGTCTTCATCGCATCACGCCGCGCCGCCTCGCTCTTCATCAAGCCCAACAATGAAGTCGCTCGTGTGATCGCATTTACTTTGATACTATATTTTTCTTGTGTTTATTCCAAGTATGATGAGTAGCCATCGTTAGTAGTTAGTTGTGCATCACTAGTATATTGTTTTTGTCTCCTACTAAAACTTGAATTAAAATATTGCCTACATATTCAACAATCCGAAACCTTATTGTGGAATTTGTTGCAATACGAAATGGTTAGCGCTTCGATGCGATGAAACCCGAGAGGTTTTGTGGTCGAACTTTCGAGATGGCGACTAGAGTCAAGTTTTGGCTCATGTCTTTGGGACTGTGGTGGGTTGTCCATCCGCAGATCCATTTACGATTGAGCAAGACATGCAATTTGATAGTGCAAACAATATCGCTCTTGGTTGCATCTTGACTGCTCGCAGATCAACTCTACGATGTGTACATGGACTATAAGTCCGCCACGAGTTGTGGAATGCACTAGAGCACAAATATGCAGAGCGAGAGGTCGGTCGCCGGCTCTACATGTGTGAGCAATTTTTCGACTTTAGCATGGATGAGACTAAGTCTATAGTTGGACAAGCTCATGACCTCCAGCTACTAGTCGGTGAGATTGCGCACTGGCCGTGTGTTACCTCCTAAGTTTGTGGTCGGGCATTGTTGCTAAACTCCCACCTTCTTGGCGGATTTTGCCACTAGCCCAAAACACAAGAGGGAAGAGATTTCTGTTGAAGATCTCATTGCTGCCCTCGATGTGGAAGAAAAAGCTAGAGCAAAGGATGCACCAAGCACATCCGCCGAACAATGCAAACTTCATTGAGAAAAGACTATAGCAAAGAAGTACAAATCCAACAAACCGAACAAGACAACTAGCTTTAAGAAGAAGAAAATCGAGAAAAAGGATTTCAAGGACATCACCGCTTTGTGTGGAAAAGATGGTCATATGGCGAAGGACTGCGATTCCGCAAAATCGAGATGGTGAACACCAAAGAAGAAGGTCATCAACGTGATAATAGGCGAGGCCTCAACTTCGTGGAGGGTATGGTAATCCACCGTTGTTTTTCAGCATGTCAATCCACCGATTGGTGGGTGGATACCGGTGCTAATGTTCACGATGTTCGATATTTCCTTGTTTTCTTCTTACCAGTGCAGCAGGGCTTCCTCCGTCCTAATGGGAAACGGCCGCATGCTTCGTTCTGGTGTTGGCACGGTGGATCCAAGTCGACTTCAGGAAGATTGTCCACTTAAAGAACGTGCAAAGATGCTCCTACAATAAATAAGAACCTCATTAGTGGTTCTCTTCTATGTAGGAATGGTTATAAGCTAGTTTTTGAGTCGAATAAAATTGTATTGTCTAAGTTTGGAAATTTTGTTGGTAAAGGCTATGAGAGCGGAGGCTTGTTCCGCCTAAGTACTTTAGAGTATTGTTATAATCAATGTTGCAACAAATTTAAATAAATGTGAGGCAAATATTTGGCATTCCGCTTTGTCATATTAGTTTTGATAGTATTGTGAGAATGTCCAAATTAGATTTAATTCCAAAATGTGAAATTATCAAAGGATCAAAATGCTAGTCATGTGTGCAAGCAAAACAGCCTCGAAAACCTTTTAAGGGATTAGAGGATGAAAAGAATCTGGCACCATTAGATCTTATTCATTCAGATTTGTGTGAAATGAATGGACTATTGACAAAAGGAGGCAAAAGATATTTTCTAACTTTTATTGATGATGCAACACGCCATCGCTATGTGTATTTGCTAAAAACTAAGGATGAAGCTTTAAACTACTTTAAAACTTATAAGGTCGAGGTTGAGAACCAACTAGAAAAGAAAATAAAAAGATTGAGATCTGATCGTGGAGGAGAATATGTCTCTCATGAGTTCTCCCAATTCTGTTCTGAGCATGGAATAATCCATGAGTTCACACCACCATACTCACCCCAATCAAATGGGATAGCTGAGAGAAAAACCGGACACTAACGGACTTGGTCAATGCCATGTTAGAGAGTTCCAGATGCCTAAGGCATGGTGGGGAAGCTATATTGACAAAGAACTTTCGTCCTAAATAGAGTAATCACTAAAAGGAGTGAAATTACTCCATATGAGGGATGGAAGGGAGAAAACCTAATGTTAATTTTCTGCGAACTTGGGGTGTTTGGCAAAAGTCAATATACCATTGCGAAAAAGAGAAAACTTGGACCAAAAACAATGATTGTATTTTTCTAGGATATGCTCAAAATAGCACGGCCTATAGATTGTTAGTAGTTAAATCGAAACTCCCGAGATTATTGTTAATACAATAATGGAGTCTAGAGATGCTTCATTTTTGAGAATATCTTTCCTATGAGAACAGAGGCGAGACTTCAACACGGATCGAGAATGTTCACATCGATAATATCGAAAATGAGAACAATCAAACTTCAACTTTCCACCATTTCTCAACCATTTTATGATATCCCGAGGAGGACAACAATTTAGTCACGTAAGCTCCTCGAAGAAGCAAGAGACAAAGGGTTGAGAAAACCTTTGGTGATGACTTTATTGTATACCTCGTGGATGATGTGCCAAAGACTCTTTCGAAGCTTATGCATCTTCGATGTTGAGTATTGGAAAGAGGCAATCAGAGCAGATGGATTCAATCATGGCTAATGAGACTTGGGAGATCACCAATCTTCCTATTGGGTGCAAACCTGTTGGATGTAAGTGGATTTTTAAAAAGAAACTGAGGTCCGATGGTACTATTGAGAAGTACAAAGCAAGACTTGTAGCTAAGGGTTACACCTAGAAAGAGGGAGAAGATTTCTTCGATACCTATTCTCCTGTCGCTAGATTAACCACCATCAGAGTACTCCTTGCATTAGCATCTTCCTATGGTCTGTATGTTCATCAAATGGACGTAAAGACAGCTTTCCTTAATGGAGAGTTGGAGGAAGAAATTTATATGGATCAACCCGATGGTTTTGTGATTTCTGGACAGAAAATAAGGTATGCGACTATTAAAATCCTTGTATGGTTTAAAGCAAGCACCTAAACAATGGCACTAAAAATTTGATAAGACTTTGACAACCGCTGGCTTTATTGTGAATGAAGTCGATAAATGTGTATATTACCGCTATGGTGGGGTCAAGGAGTAATTTTGTGTTTGTATGTAGATGACATACTTATATTTGGAACAAACACTACCGTAATTGATTTAGGTCAAATCTTTCCTATCCCGATGTTTTGATATGAAAGATTTAGGAGAGGCAGATGTTATTTTGAATATTAAATTGATCAAGAATGAGAATGGGATTACTTTGAGCCAATCTCATTATGCTTTGAGAAAATATTGAGCCGCTTCGCTTTGAAAATTGTAAAGTTTCTCCAACACCCTATGATGCGAGTATTAAGCTTCAAAGAATCAAGGGTTAGGAAAAGATCAATTGAAATATTCACAAATTATTGGGTCACTTATGTATTTAGTGGTGCCACAAGACTCGACATTTCATTTGTTGTGAGCAAATTAAGTCGGTTTACTTCTAACCCAGAGATGATCACTGGAGGCACTTGAAAGAGTGTTGCGCTACTTGAGAGGCACAACATCTTTTGGAATTCATTATATCGATATCCTTCAGTATTAGAAGGGTACAGTGACTCAATTGGATCTCGATGTCGATGAGATCAAAGCTACAAGTGGTTATGTGTTTACTTTAGCTGGTGTCATAGTTTCATGGAGGTCTTGTAAATGTACTATATTGACGAGGTCAACCATGGAAGCGGAACTTGTAGCACTTGACACAAACAACGTTGAGGCCGAATGGCTAAGAGAGCTTCGATGGACTTACCGTTGGTTGAGAAACCAATACCGCAATCTGATGTCTTGTGATAATCAAACCGTGTTGGCCAAAGTCACAAGTACAAAGGATAATATGAAGTCCTCTAGACATGTGAAGCGTAGGCTTAAATCACGTAAAATTGAGAAACTCCGAGTAATAGCCGTGAATTATATTAACACCGAGAAAATCGCGCACCCTTTTACCAAGGGATTAGCACGAGAGCGATTTCGTTGCTTCTATGGATATGGGAATGAGGCCCATTTAGTTACATCACAATGGTAACCCATGCCTTCATGAACGGAGATCCCGTGACTTAGGTAATGGGAAAAACAAGTTGATATTGTAACAAGAGAGTACATATTAATTGTACACATATCCAAAATAAATAAAGTACTCTCAATCGTATGGAAGGTTGGTATAAAACCTTAATGTATTCATGAGGGAAAGGTATTAGCTCACAGGATACCTAGAAAGAATACACCTACTTGAGCTTAATCTGTTTGGTCGCAGCTTCACGAGAACAGGGCATTCTCTAGAAAGCTCATGAGCGGATAAGGAGCATGACCATATAACGCCCGCTTAGACGTGGTTCATTGATAGCCTAGTATCGCTTGAGGTTTCAAGTGAAGTCCGATTACGAAAAGTCAGAATTCAAGGCATAGTCCATTCATTAGCCGTGAGAAGATGAATCTTGCTAATCTAGGTGTAAGTTCAACCCATATGAGACTTACATTATAAGACTGTATATTAAACAACACTTAAGTACAATTTTTTGACATATTTGTGCTTCCCGCTTTGGAATTGGTGGGGATCATGAAATTAGGCCCAAGGCCTATTTTCTATAATTCCAAAGCACGCAAGGTTTAGTACCATATTGCTTAGGCAAAGTGGGGAGACCAATTTATAAGGTGGAGTCCATCCCACTCCTTGAATTATGGAAGTGGATGGTGGCTTTGGCTAAACACACACGCGCGCGCGCGCACGCGCTGCACGATTCGCGATTTTCGCATGAAAATCGCGTGACTTGTGACTTGCGACGCGCGATCGCGCCGTGGCGTGGTGCGCCACTTGGCGCACCATATCCACCTTGTTTTTGCTAAACCTTGTACCGTCTCTCTTTTTTACCGGTCATGAGACTGCTTATTTTTCGTTTGAATACGAGCGCTACGGTGAATAATGGAGTCGCTATTACTAGGAATAATGGAGCCGCCATCGTGAATAATAGCGCCGATTCATCGGTGAATAATAGCGTCGCTATTACTAGAGTAATTGAGACGCCTATAAAAGGCCCGAGACGCCCGTGTTTGAACCGATCTCCTTCACTCCTTTCTCCCATTGTCTTCTTCCACTCTTGTACGGCGTGTTGAGCTATCGAACCTCGCCGACCTTTCTTCTCGGCGTGCACCGGAAGAGAGGAGAGCGGGATCTCCAACCATTGTCGCAGAGAGAACTCGCACGGGCGGCAATAAGGTTTCGGCAGCGCATCTGCGCGACCGCTCCTACTACATCCCGCATCGCGTCAAGTCTTCATCGCATCACGCTGCGCCGCTTCCTCGCTCTTCATCAAGCCCAACAAGAAGTCGCTCGTGTGATCGCATTTACTTTGATACTATATTTTTCTTGTGTTTATTCCAAGTATGATGAGTAGCCTCTGTTAGTAGTTAGTTGTGAATCACTAGTATATTGTTTTTGTCTCCTACTAAAACTTGGAATTAAAATATTGCCTACATATTCAACACAATTTTCTTAGTCTCTAGCGAAAAAGAGAACACGATATATATATATATATAAGAGAGAGAGTAAAATAACATATACAGGCCGGTCTCTTACCGTATGCGATGTCGGTCTCGCTCTTGAAGATCACAGATGCTACTTAGGAAATATGTGATGCTAAAGTTCGTCGGCCAAAGGATGATTAGGCCAATCTTCGCTTTAGATATATATCTTGGGTAAGGGCACTTACTGGAATGAGGAAGAGGAAGAAGCTACCAAGGAACTATAATTAATGTATCGATGACGACACCACGAGCTTATCCGCAAATCTCCATCTACTCTGCGGAATTCGTCGTCGAGTAAATGACAGGAAAACTTATCACCGAAATTTCGAAAAATTCGCGATTATCGAATTACCGCTGGTCACGGTAAAACTTTGAATCGGTCAAAAATAGCTGAAGTTTGAACTTGAATAGTACAAATATAATGGAAAACCCATTGTAAACCAAATACAATTCCGATAATCGGATATAACGTGCCCTAGGTCTTGGGATCAAATCCCACTTTGCTATTTTTAGCGGATTTTGCCGTGACATGGTTAAAACTCATCGAAAATTCCAAGAACCGCTTGCTATCGGATATATCGCGATCTCCGTAAAAATCTCAAACCGTACATTTTCTCTGTAAATGGAGCTGTTGCTTCTTTGTTGGCGTATTGTGAGTCATTTTCTAAGTCTGAATTTTGCTTAGGTTTTGTTGGAGAAAGATCGCTGCGCTATCTCGAACCCAGGGTAAGGTTTATGAAGCAAAGCCTGCCAGAGGACTCCGTGGCAACTTCGGTGGATTGGTGTGCTCGGTGGGTTACCGTCTCGGACGAAGAACAGATTTCGACCTTAGGGTCAACCCCGATCCGGTCGGCATAGGCTGAACCTCGAACGCCTCTCGTGTGGTTGACATCGGTAAGTAGAAGTCCGCTAGGGCGTCTGCTTCTTGGTCGATACAGGATGTATGATGAACAAATTTATTCAAGATTCCATTAGTGGGCACAAAGGGGTCATGGTCCGGACTTTGGAAACACGAGCATTGGTCCCGTAATCAAAGCGCTCCTATGGCATGTATAGTAATTAATATAGTTGTAGACAAATCAATGATAGGGAAAGGCAAATCTGAGAGAACTCGCCATATTTTTGAGTTCATCTTCCGTGTTGTAACTTGGACACTTGGTCTTGCAACCAACCGTGTTGTGCCGTTCTTGGCTCCGTGTAGCCATCGAGACTGCCCTCCACAGGCCAATATCGAGCGTACGTAACAAGTCCTAAATTAATTAAGCTTCACAAGTAGGCTTAGATACCGTGTTTGATATTGACCTTTGGATGACACTCTGCTTCAAGGATGTTCGGACTAGCCTGATTGACTAAGTGTCATCAGACAGCTATCGAGTAGAGATGGAAATCAGACGACACTCTGCTTCAAGGATGTTCGGACCAATCCAATCAGGTAAGTGCCATCGGACGGCTGTCGAGTAGTGACAGATATCAGATGACGCTCTGTTTCAAGAATGTTCGGACTAGTCTAATTGGCTAAGTGATATCGGATAGCTTTTGAGTAACATAAAAGTATCGAACGGCTTTCGAGTGCTTACGTATTGCGATTGGTTGTCAGAGGATTACGGTATGTAATCGGTACTTGGTAGTTAGTACTCGGAGGTTTTGTCGTCGATAGCGATGCATGTTTTTCTCGAGTGTTGTGATCGAAGCGATGGGATTTCCGAAGTATTTGTGGTGTGCGAGTACTCGTTGAGTAGCGGTCATATTGAGTGGTCTAAGGCTGAGTTTTGGATGGCGATGAGTTGTGTGGTCATAGATGACTTGGTCGTTGATTGTGGACGATTTGGTTGGTGGGCATGGAAGGTCTAGTTCTTGTCTATAGATAGACAAGGGAATGTGTGATTGTATCTGTGCTGATGATGGTCAAGTTGTAGAGAGCTTGTATCGAAAAAATATTTCTTTGGTCTTTGTATGTGCAGGTGGGCATGGAGACGATCATGATCGGTAACAAGGAAGACCAGGACTAGGATGGAGAAATTTGAGGTCCAGGCGGTTGAGATATTATATGAGGTAGTCAGGCTCATGCTGGAGTACATGGAGATCCAAGGTGGATGATGCGTGGAAGCATGGAGAAGGACCGAGACTAGGAGTGGGTAAACTGAGGTCCAGGTGGTCAGGGTGTCACACGAGGTGATAAGGCTCTGTAACATCCTGAAATTTAGAGCAAGCAAAATCCCGAAGAATTTAAAACTTGTTATTTGCACTTTGCTGGTATTCAAAATTCTCTTACAATTTTAATTGAGTTTTCCAAAAGTTGTGTCATGCAACTTAATATTGGAGCATAGCTCCCGACTAAAAATAAAAGAATGCAGCAATACATCATAATTTCAAAATACAATATATGAAAAACTAAAATCGGCTGTAGGATAGTAAAGCAAAGGGGTGAAATCAGATCCTAAGATCAAGAGTGAAGATTTTAAGTCAAAAACTAATATTCCTACCTTCCATCTAATTATCAAACATAAATTTAAAATTTCAAACATTCAGACACTTCTTTTCGGAGACCGACATTTCCGACACTCAAATAGTGCACCGAACAATGGAACCAAGATTTGAATTCGGAACCTAATTACAAAGATAAAACGTGGACAATACCATTTATCGTTAGATTTTAAATTAAATTTTTGCTCAATTGGAGGGTTCAATCATATGCAACTCTCTCATTTGGCAGCCTCTCCTCACCCCTTACTTTTCACTCTTTTACACACTCACTTCCACGCGGGCCCTACCTTCCTTCTCTCTCCTCTTTCTGATGAGGACATCCCTTCCATGGATACAACTCATCCACAACAAGGACCACTTACTCGAGCTCGTGCTCGTCAACTTAATTACCAGGTGAATTCATTCCTAGGTTCATATATTACTGAGAATAGACCGCTACCTAATGCAAGTGATTTAATCGTGGTTAGGAACCTGGGAAAGGATGAAGGAAAGGGACATGGAGTCATGGACATGCAAGGACGGAATCATGGAGGTCACCACGTCACTTTGAGATCAAGTCAAGCAAGAATCCGAGTTGGACACGTTCTGGAATCGGATTCGGACTGCTGCATTGGTACCACATTCAAACGGCCATAACTTCTTCATACGGACTCCGTTTGGGGCGTTCTTGTACTTCATGGAAAGATTATGAAGTCTACTTTCCAACGGATCCAACCTGATCTTCAAATTCCGTCCGAGCCGGCCGTAATCATCAAAATAATCCACGTTGATTTCTGAGTCCGAATCCAAAAAGGGTGCTGCGCCACCACCACTTGGGCCCATGGGCCTTGTAACCCTAGGGCGCCCCACGGTCGCTTTCTCTATAAATAGGAGCCGCCCCCGCTAGGACTTGGATTTCGTTGAGTTTAGGTTTAGCCTTTGCGCAAACTTCTGTTCTTCAACATTGTGTCGACGACCACCGTCAAGACTACCTTCGGATCCCACCTTTGTTTTTGAATACCAACTTTGTTATTCGCAATATTAGATTGCTTTTCGCCTTATTCTTGCTAGTTCTTCGATTGCTTGCAGGATTGAACCGTGTTCAGGTTGATCGTGCTTCCAAAGAAGATCAATAACATCTCTGAGTTGGTTCAACGATTGCTAAGGCGTAGCGGCGTCGACGGTTGTAGTCGGATCGCGAGTCACCTCCACCAAATCGATAGTTATCAATCTCATCGAAAGATCGGGCACCCGTCTCCATCAAGTGGTATCGAGCTCAAGGTTGCTCGTGAGAATTTCGATTATTCCTAGATTAGATTGCTTTTCATTACCTACAGCACACAAAAAGCCAAAAAAATAGTAGTAGATCACCCGGTCCAAACCAATCTTTGCCTCGCAATTTTTCTTTTCAAGATTTTGCATTGTTGAACTTTCGGCTGCATCGCCGTGTCCTTTGTCGGTCTTAGTGTCTAGTTCCTCTAGAGTTTCGAGTTCTGCTCACGTCTTGGTTTCACCGCTATGTTGGTTTCGAATCGCCACGCCAAGAGAGGGACTCGCTTTCTAGGAGGCGTTGCCCAGTTGGACTCGGAATAGGACTCGAGTTGGATTCGAATTGACCTGCACTGGACTCGGAATAGGACTCTGAATTGGACTCGAGTCGGACTCGAATTGGACTCTGAGTAGGACTTGACTTGGAATTGACTCGGAGTGGGAGCAAAGTAGATAGATAAGAACGAAAAGGCAGCCGCAGATAGAAAGAGCCGCGCGTAAAAAAAAAAGAGAAGAGAGAGAAAATCCTAACTTTTGCATACGACTCCGATTGAGGCGTTTCTTGATCCGTTGGAAAGGAAACGGAAAATAGAGCTAGAAAATTGAAGTCGGAAAATCTGGAGATTTCAGATCCGCAGTAAGCCACCACGCATACGCAGCAGCGACTTCGATCCCAAAAAGGTCGCTTAGGGCCTCAAACGGGCCCGCAAAGTCAAGAAAAGTCAACTTTCTCGAATTCGCTCAAAATTTACAGCGACCTTCTACAAGTGATTCTAAGGTGTCTCGTGAAGACGGCGCCCTTTTCGAGCCTCCAACTCCGTGGGCAATGTCATCTAGATTCTTTCTGCGGTGTACTCGCTTGTGTTCTAGGCTCGCCTCTAGTACGGTCTAGCCTACGACCAGCACCAACCGGCGTTGAGCGATTTTTCAGCTTGCATTTTCTGATTTGATTATTGCTAATCCTTACTACCAAACTTGAGCCTTCCTGCTACACCTCTCCTACACCGCATGTGCCGAGCTTCACCTGGCAATCGCTCCATCCAATCTTCAGAGATACGTTGACATCGCTGGGAGCCGATCACCCCTGTTTTGCTTGGTAAGAATTGGTAAGAGTTCGATAAAAGGCTTGAGTGTGAGCGACTTTTTGAACCTCCTCATCCTAGTAGTTGCTGTTAGGGACATATTCTTGTGTTTTGCTAACAATGGCAGTCATACAACGGATGAGGATCAATCTCATACTCCTCGTACTAAGGCAATCGTACAACATTTTCTACGCCTTATGAACCTTCGTGCAGAGGGTCTTGAAGAGGATGTCAAAGTGACGAATGAGCGACTTACTCAACTTGAGGGCGCCCAGATTGAGACCAATGCCACACTCGCTGCGATAGAGAAAGCGCAAGGTACCATTAACAATTCGTTGGCAGATATTATGGCGCACCTTGAGGAGATTGCCCAAGCTTCGTCTCGATGTTCCCCTGCATGCGGCGGCACGGAGACAAGATGACTCGACCATATGGGTGATTCCGAGGCCGATGGCAGGATCAACCACAACAACGATCGAGCTCGTCGACAATTGTGTTTTAACCGACAAGGTATGCGAAGGGAACCCCCACAGCGTGAGGTACGTGACCACGACGATTCTTTTGCTAAGGTTAAATTCACTATGCCTTCTTTCAATGGTAAATATGATCCTGATAGCTATCTTAATTGGGAACTAGCTGTTGATAAAAAATTTGCTTGCCATGAATTTCCTGAGAATAGACGAGTTAGGGCTGCTACTAGTGAATTTACCGACTTTGCTTCTGTTTGGTGGAAAGAACATTGTCGTCAAAATCCCAATAACATTCCTAACACCTGGGAGGCTTTAAAATCGATTTGTTCCCTCATATTATGCTCGTGATCTGTTAAATAAACTGCAACGTCTACAACAGGATGCAAAATCTGTGGAAGAATATTATCAGGAATTACAAATTGGTATGTTGCGTTGTGGGTTAGTTGAGAATGAGGAGGCATCCATGGCTAGGTTTTTGGGAGGGTTGAGTCGAGAAATTCAAGACATCCTTGATTATAAAGATTACAACTCCATTACTAGATTGTTTCATCTTGCTTGCAAAGTCGAACGTGAGTTGCAGGACGCCGATTTAAAATGCGATCTAATTCTTCTGCAGTCGCACAAATTCATGGACTCGCGCACCTCGCTCCCTCGCCCATTGTGGCGCCATCACACTCCAACAACAAGCCGCGCCCTACATCAATTTCGGCGCCACGAGTCTCTGAAGCACACAAATCAGCACCACAACTTCCTGCAAAAACAACCTCTTCAATTGCTTCGACTGGACGAACAAGGGACGTTCAATGCCATCGTTGCAAAGGCTATGGACACATGATGCGGGACTGTCCAAGCAAGCGTGTATTGATTATACGCGATGATGGTGGGTATTCCTCTACTAGTGATTTTGATAAAGAAACATATGCTATGCTTGCAACTGACCCTATAGGAGATGAAGAAGAATATGATCATGAGGAGCATGTTGGCGCCGAAGATGCCGACAAGTATTTGAGCATTATAGTGCAACGCGTACTAAGTGCTCAAGTGTCTCATGCCGAGCAAAACCAGTGCCATAATTTGTTCCAAATCAAGGGCGTTGTCAACGAATGCTCGATTCGCATAATTGTTGATGGTGGGAGTTGCAACAATTTGGCAAGTATGGACATGGTAGAAAAGCTTGCTTTACCGACTAAACCTCATCCTCACCCATACCATATTCAATGGTTCAACAACAGTGGTAAGTTGAAGGTGACACGAATGGTGAGAGTACATCTTTCTATGGGTTCATACCATGATTATGTTGATTGCGACGTCGTACCTATGCAAGCTTGCTCATTATTATTAGGAAGACCTTGGCAATACGATACTGATTGTGTGCATCATGGTAGGAATAATCAATACTCTCTTATGTTCAAATGAAAGAAAATTGTGCTGCATCCTATGACTCTGCAATGATTGTTAAAGATGAACTTGCTAGAGCTAGTAGAGAGAAGAGTTTAGAGAAATCTAAGAGCGAAAATCAGATTGTAGCAAAAGAGCTTATGCAACATAGGAAGAAAGAACTGAAATCTGCTCATGTGAACAAAAAAGAAATACAATTGAAAGGTGCTAGTTTTCTTGCTACTAAATCTGATATGACTGAATTGGATGCTAGTAAATCTATTTGCTATGGATTAGTTTGCAAAGCCACTTTGTTTTCATTTGAGGAGATACTATCTTCTTTGCCTCCTGCTGTCACTAACCTTTGCAGAGTACAAAGATGTCTTTCCAAGGACATACCACCGGATTGCCACCGCTTCGAGGGATTGAGCATCAAATTGATTTAATTCCGGTGCATCACTACCCAA
The DNA here is from genome assembly GCA_036346265.1 of Melocanna baccifera. Taxonomy (NCBI): domain Eukaryota; kingdom Viridiplantae; phylum Streptophyta; class Magnoliopsida; order Poales; family Poaceae; genus Melocanna; species Melocanna baccifera. Next base: position 12,676 of record JAYEVJ010000289.1, on the reverse strand, counting down.
CCGCGCACCATACAGACAAACCTGAAGAAACTAAAGAAATTCAGCGCCAAGTTCAAGAATTGCTTGATAAAGGGTACGACGTGAATCACTTAGTCCTTGCGCTGCTCCACCATTTTAGTACCTAAGAAGGATGGATCATGGCGTATGTGTGTTGATTGTAGAGCTATAAATAATATTACCATTAGATACCGTCATCCTATTCCTAGGTTAGACGATATGCTTGATGAATTAAGTGGCTCTACAATGTTTTCTAAAGTTGACTTGCGTAGTGGATACCATCAAATTAGAATGAAACTTGGAGATGAATGGAAGACGGCATTTAAAACTAAGTTCGGATTATATGAGTGGCTAGTGATGCCTTTTGGATTAATGAACGAAGTTTTACGTGCTTTCATTGGTAAATTTGTGGTAGTTTACTTTGATGATATATTGATTTACAGCAAGTCACTAGATGAACATCTTGAACACTTACGTGCTGTTTTTATTGCTTTGAGGGATGCACGTTTGTTTGGTAATCTCGAAAAGTGCACCTTTTGCACCGATCGAGTTTGTTTTCTTGGCTATGTTGTTACTCCGCAGGGAATTGAAGTAGATGAAGCCAAGATTGAAGCCATAAAAAGTTGGCCAACACCACAAACTGTCACACAAGTGCGGAGTTTTCATGGACTTGCGGGATTCTATCGCCGCTTTGTGAAAGATTTCAGCACCATCGCTGCACCACTTAATGAATTAACAAAGAAGGGTGTTTCATTTAAATGGGGAAAAGCGCAAGAAGAAGCTTTCAACCTTCTCAAAGAAAAGCTCACAAATGCACCATTGCTCCAACTTCTTGACTTCGGTAAGACTTTTGAACTTGAGTGTGATGCTAGTGGAATTGGAATTGGTGGTGTGTTGATACAAGAAGGTAAACCTATTGCTTATTTTAGTGAGAAATTGAGTGGACCTAATTTGAACTATTCTACATATGATAAGGAATTACTTGCCCTTGTTCGAACTTTAGAAACATGGCAACATTATTTATGGCACAAAGAATTTGTTATCCATTCTGATCATGAATCATTGAAACACATTAGAAGTCAATCTAAACTGAACCGTAGACATGCTCGTTGGGTTGAATTCATTGAATCTTTTCCTTATGTCATAAAACACAAGAAAGGGAAGGAAAATGTGATTGCTGATGCCTTGTCTAGACGGTATACAATGTTGTCTCAACTTGATTGTAGAATTTTTGGCTTGGAGACAATAAAGGAACTATACACCTCTGATGATGAGTTTAAAGATGCCCTGTCCAATTGCAAAAATGGTAGATGCTGGAATAAATTTGCTTTCAATAATGGATTTTTGTTTAGAGCTAACAAACTATGCATTCCAAATGACTGTTCGTCGCTTGTTATTACAGAGGCACATGGGGAGGATTAATGGGTCATTTTGGTGTCAAAAGACGGAGGACATCCTCGCCAACACTTCTATTGACCAAGGATGAGGCGCGACGTTGAGCGCTATGTATCTCGCTGCACTACTCGCAATAAAGCTAAGTCTCGACTTAATCCACATGGTTTATATATGCCTCTTCCTGTACCTAGCATTCCTTGGGAGGATATTTCAATGGACTTTGTTTTGGGATTACCTCACACAAAGAAGGGAGAGATAGTGTTTTGTGGTGGTCGATAGATTTTCTAAAATGACACATTTTATACCTTGCTATAAGAGCGATGATGCTACAAATGTTGCTGATTTATTTTTCAGAGAGATTGTTCGACTACATGGAGTGCCCAATACCATTGTTTCAGATCGAGATGCTGAAGTTTTTGAGTCACTTTGGCGCACATTATGGGCTAAATTGGGTACCAAGCTGCTGTTTTCTACTACTTGTCACCCACAAACAGATGGACAAACTGAAGTTGTCAACCGCACGCTATCAACTATGTTGAGGGCTATCTTGAAGAAAACTTGAAGGCGTGGGAAGAATGTCTACCTCATGTAGAGTTTGCTTACAATAGATCGCTGCACTCTACCACAAAGATGAGCCCTTTTCGTAGTATATGGCTTTAATCCTCGTGCTCCTATTGATTTATTGCCTATTCCTATCTCTGAAAAAGTGAATTTAGATGCTAAGAAGCGTGCTGAATTTGTCCTCAAATTGCATGAAACAACTAAAGAAAACATAGAGCGCATGAATGCTAAGTATAAGATTGCTGGTAGTCAGGGTAGAAAGAGTTTAACTTTTGAACCTGGTGATTTAGTCTGGTTGCATTTGCGCAAAGATAGATTTCCTGAGTTGCGAAAGTATAAGTTGATGCCTAGAGCTGATGGTCCATTCAAGGTGTTAGCTAAGATTAATGATAATGCATATAAGCTTGATCTCGCTGCAGACTCGGGGTTAGTCCCACATTTAATATTGCGACTTGAAGCCATATTTGGGGGAAGAAGATGAACTTGAGTCGAGGACGACTCAAATGCAAGAAGGGAAGGATGATGAGGACATCTCTTCCATGGATACAACTCATCCACAACAAGGACCACTTACTCGAGCTCGTGCTCGTCAATTTAATTACCAGGTGAATTCATTTCTAGGTTCATATATTACTGAGAATAGACCGCTACCTAATGCAAGTGATTTAATCGTGGTTAGGAACCTGGGAAAGGATGAAGGAAAGGGACATGGAGTCATGGACATGCAAGGACGGAATCATGGAGGTCACCACGTCACTTTGAGATCAAGTCAAGCAAGAATTCGAGTTGGACACGTTCTGGAATCGGATTCGGACTGCTGCATTGGTACCACATTCAAACGGCCATAACTTCTTCATACGGACTCCGTTTGGGGCGTTCTTGTACTTCATGGAAAGATTATGAAGTCTACTTTCCAACGGATCCAACCTGATCTTCAAATTCCGTCCGAGCCGACCGTAATCATCAAAACAATCCACGTTGATTTCTGAGTCCGAATCCAAAAAGGGTGCTGCGCCACCACCACTTGGGCCCATGGGCCTTGTAACCCTAGGGCGTCCCCCCTGGTCGTTTCTCTATAAATAGGAGCCACCGCCCCTGCTAGGACTTGGATTTCGTTGAGTTTAGGTTTAGCCTTTGCGCAAACTTCGGTTCTTCAGTTGTGTCAGACGACCACCTGTCAAGACTACCTTCGGGATCCCACCTTTGTTTTTGAATACCAACTTTGTTATTCGCAATATCAGATTGCTTTTCGTCTTATTCTTGCTAGTTCTTCGATTGCTTGCAGGGATTGAACTTCGTGTTCAGGTTGATCGTGCTTCCAGCAAGATCAATAACATCTCGGAGTTGGTTCAGCGATTGCTAAGGCGCAAGCGACGTCGTACGGTTGTAGTCGGATCGCGAGAGTCACCTCCACCAAATCGATAGTTATCAATCTCATCGAAAGATCGGGCACCTCGTCTCCATCACTTTCCCTCTCTCAGCCCAGCGAACACTAGGTATTGTCGTGAGAGTTGTCGAGTGTGCCATGATCATCAACGAGTACTAGGTATTCGAAGTCAGATCCAAGCACTCATACTCGTAGTCGGTCCGAGCACTCGTGGTCGAAGTCATACTCGAGCACTCATGGTCGTAGTCGGATCCGAGTACTCATGATCGTAGTCGACTGAACGTGATCGTAGTCGACAGAATCATGATCGTAGTCAACTGAATGTGGTCATAGTCGATAGAATCAAGATCATAATCGACTGGATTTTCTTTTTGACATATTCAATTGATGAAGAGTTTAAGATCATAGTAGCGGGACGGCTAAGATCAAATCTTGTGTAACCCTACATTTGAGAGCACTAAATATTAATCAATTACAACTTGTGCTTTCTGCTAGTTTTAATTGATTCTGTGCTCTTTACATTGGCACATATGTCTAGATTAGGAGTATTTTTACTCCTTTGTGTTGAATATGTGCTTTATTATAAATGATATGATCGAATTACATGGTTACATATAATTTATATCGTTTGTGTATCTATTGCAATTTTCTATAAGATTATCTAATTATGCTGAAAGTTTATCTATATTTACAGTTATACCACATATATTACAACAGTTCTTATTTACGGGCTCCCTTGACTTGCCCATCTCAAGGCCTGCGAAATCCACTGTTGATTTGAAGCAGGAGCCAATCAGAGCCATCAGATCGCGCATGTGGGGGGAGTGCAGCGTTCGTGAGTTGGGGCAAGGTCGTCGAAGCCACGCGATTCCCATTCCCATTCCGCCGTCGACGTAAGAGATCGCCTCCGTGCTGGATCTGCCCTGGAGAGAACACCCAGCCACCCTCTACGCCGAAGAGGAGGGAGAATGCCACCATCATCTGCATTAGGGTAAGTCTTTATTTATTTTTCGAATCGATTTTTTTTCTGAATTGATTCTTTTTTCATTTTATTTTTTTAACCAAAATTTTTTCTGGATTGAAATCTTTTGAATCGAAATTTCTTTCTCGACTGATTTTTTAATAGAATTTTTTCTTGAATTTATTTGGATTTATTTGGGGCGTGCAACTTACGGACACCCTTAATATAGGCGAGCTCTCCATGTTCTGTACTTCTTCCATCAAGTAAACAAGAGATGATCACTCCAGCCTTTCAGCACGGTGGCATCAAAGCATAATTGCAGAAAGAACGTGTTTCATTTTCATCATCAATTTGATAATTCTTCCTGGCGTAAAATAGAAAGATTGCAGTGATCAGTCAGCGCTCACCGCAAACCTTGCACTCCTGAAAGTCTGAACTAATCCATTGGTAATACAAATAACTCTGGACATAATTTTGACAACACACTCCATTACAACAACGCCAAATGTACTGATGACGACACCGCTGAGCTTATCCGCAAATCTCCATCTACTTTGCAGAATTCGTCGTCGAGTAAATGACAGGGAAAACTTATCACCGAAATTTTAGAAAATTCGCGATTATCGGAATTACCGCTGGTCACGGTAAAACTTTGAATCGTTCAAAAAAAAAATAGTTGAAGTTTGAACTTGAATAGTACAAATATAATGGAAAACCCATTGCAAACAAAATACACCGTGGCCCAATGGCAAAAGTCATGGCTTAACGTGCCCTAGGTCTTGGTATCAAATCCCAGCTTTGCTATTTTTAGCGAATATTAGCGGATATTGCTGTCACATGGTAAAAAGATGGAAGAGGGCATCTTTTGCAAGGATGGAAGAGGGCTATCTCCACTCTAATCTTGGTTTTGTGGTTGAAAACCATTTTATCTCTACTTTAAAATTCGAAATTCAAATTTTATGAGAAACTTTCGGGGTGAAAACTCACTAAAAATTATGGCAACCGGTGGTTATCGGACATATCACCGATCTCCGGTAAAAATTTCAAACTGATACATTTTTCCCCTGTAAATGGAGCTGTTGCTCCTTCGTTGGCGCGCTGCGGGTCATTTTCTTAGTCTGAATTTTGCTTAGGTTTTGTTGGAGGAGGGTTTCTGCGCTATCTCAAACCCACGGTAAGGTCTATGAAGCAAAGTCCATCAGGGGACTCCGTGGCAACTTTGGTGGATTGGTGTGCTCGGTGGGTTACCATCTCACCAAGAACTGTGAGATCCGGAGTAGAAACTCCTAGACCCCCTGTGTATTACTGTACTAGTCCCAGAGATCAATGCTAGTACACACAGTTCAAACAGAAAAGATGATACATTGCCAACAACGCTTTATTACAATAGTAATCGAAGTTTTACAAAGGCCATAGCCTTACTAAGGTTCACGTAACCTCAAGCAAAAATAAACACAATGGAAGCAAAGATAACTTGATCGACCCATCAATGCGCCACAGCAATTGATCTGGGAGACGAATCCTAGGCATCCGGAATAATCCACCGCATCCACATTCGCGCAGAAGTCATACTCTCCACTTGATCTTCTCCATTCTCTCTTTTATATTTATAGAGCAACAGTGAGTACAAAAATGTACTCATAAGTCTTGGAAAAATGCATAGATGTAAGGTTTCACAAAGGAAGGCTATATGGTTTATTTGCAACAATCAGATTTTATTTCAAATCTACATAATTACTTTAAAAGCCATTTTTAAAACAACTTGTTTTTAATAATCGAAATTGATAAGTTCTTTAGTGAAGTTTAAACTACCAACACTAATATCTCGAGCTATCACACCAATTTTCAAAACCTCAAGTTACACCCCGATCTGAACATCACGAGAGTTATACTACTCCCAGTTTTTCTCCAATTCATTTTGTTTTGAAATCAAAACCAAAACTTCTACCATGTGAATGCATTCTTTGCTCCGCCCTTGACCGTGGGCACGGCTATTCGAATAGTTTTACTCACAGAGGGTGTACAACTTTACCCACAAGAGATAAGTCATCTTTGCAGTCAACATGCTTCCTTTGGCATAAGACTCGGATAAATTATCACAAAGCTTTTCACCTACTCCAAGATAGTTTAAATACCACCCGCTATGGTTTCACCACAACTCGAATCCACGAGTTGGAGCCCCCTCTTGCGCCATATGAGTACAGTAAACCCTGCTCCTCACTATGAGTAACCAGTATACCCTGGCACCCAATACACCACTGGTGATATCTAAGCTAAACTTTTATAGGTTAGTTAGCTAGGTCGTACCCATATAGACTTGTGGTTGTACTGTTTTGCCTGGGCTTGGACAAACACAAGCGCCGGTCCTTAATCGACTGCAGTGGCTCATTCACAAACCCAACAATTCTCGTGCTAATCGCACTCACCAAACCTTCCATCCACCCTTGTCAACTTTTCCTTTGAATTTCATTTTTATTTTCAAATTAACAAAGGTAACATCCATTACCACTTTTCAAACAAAATATTTAACAATGGTAACACCCATTACCAATGTTCAAACAAATCATTCATCAAAACATTTGATAAACATGCTACTCATTTGAACATTATTACATTGATTTGCTACGCTAAGCATTTGCTATTATTTTAAACATTCAACCAATATAATGCTAACTCATTATTGAGTCAAAGGGATATCCTAAGTTGACAATGGTACAAGGTAAACAATTTTCAATGGAAGGTATAACAAATTGGGTCTTTAACTAAATTTTCTAAATCAAACTATCACTTGATATAACATAAGCATGCATTAATTTAAAATAACTACCTAAACATTTTTCCAAATCATTTGAGCAAGTTGATCAAAGGAAACTTGCAAAACATGGGAGCAAAATGTTCAAAGGAGACTTGCCTTCCCGTGTCCGGTTGAAATCTTCCACAACTTGCTCTTGAGGTTGCTCTGACAAATCGGTCTCTACACGTAAATCGAGAATTCCAAATAAATAAAATAAAATAAAAATTCAAAAATTGAAAATGAATATACCAAATGAAAGATTGAAATTTTAGATGAATTTAGAAATTTGAATGGACCAATTTGGAGCTAAAATGAAAAAGATATGGCTATTTGAAAATCTCAGATTTGAATAAATCCAGAAATTCGGAAATCTCTGACATGTGGGGTCCACTGGTCAGCAATTTCATTTAAAATAAGTCTCTGACATGTGGACCCACTGAACTCAGGACCCACTTGTCGCTGGCTAGCGCAGAGGGTGGTCGCCGACGGTGGGGCCTACACACGTGCGGATTAAAACGGAGAAAACTCAACCTCGCCAGCGGGAGCGGGCTCGAACGCGCGCCGAGGAGTGGGAGGGGAAGAGAGCGGCGCTAGCCAAGTGAGCGGGAGGCACCGCCACCCCTAATGGGTAGGTAACCTCTTGAGGGTTATCTGCGGGAGGCCGGCCGGCAACGTGGCATACACGTGGTCGCCACGGTGCGCCACGTGTGTACGGCATGAACGAGGTGGCAATGGGGCGCTGCGTGGCCGAAGTCGTGGCGCCGATCGGCGGCCACTGGCGCCACGCGGCTGCCACACGCGCGCAGCCGCACACGCGGTACGGCCGCCGGAGGAAAGGGCCGGGACTGGGTCGCCGGCGCCCGGCGGCGGCGGCGCAACCCGCGCGTCGCAAAAGCGAGAGGAGGGAAGGAGAATCGCTGGTACTCGCACGGTGCTCGAGGATGATCGGATCGCGAGACGGCAAAAATGGGCGCGGTCGGAGAGGGCTTCACGGCGCGAGGGGTTCCGGTCGCAACAACTCGTAAGAGTGGTCGCCAGAGATCGCTTGGGCACCAAAGAACGCCGAGGATGCACCAAAGTGAATCTCGGAAGGCTTGAGGCGGCGCGATGGCTCGCGGAGTTGAAAGTGGCCGCGGAGGAAAATCAAGCGCAGAGGCTCTCGCTTGCAATGAGCAATTGGAGGTGGAGACGGGAAATGGAACCGAGACACAGCTTCGGGCGGTAGGATTTATAGGGAATGAGGCCGTAGCGGCGCAAATAAGCTTCGCTCGGACTTGAAACTGCCGGAGAGTGAAGGCGACGGCGCACGCGTGCATAATTAGATGAAATAATGCCGTAAACGGTTGCGGGAATGCGGCTATTTGAATGTGCGAGTGCGGAAATAATTGGCCAAGAAACCGCTTTTAAAGCTTCGCTTTTTCGCTTAATGGCGTGCGCGCGTAGACGCGGAGGAAGAAGGTGGCGGGGAAGACGATCGCCGATGGGCCCGCATGTCGCGAGAGGAAAAGGAGAGAAGGCGACGGCGCGCTCGGATGCACGACGCGGCAGAGGAAAGTAATCAAGGCCGAGGATGATGAGTGAAGGGTAAGTGAAAAGATGCGGTTGAGATTCAATCCGCAATCGGATTTAAACTGAGCCGATGGGGTGTACTAAGCGGCAACGGCGGCGCGATCTAATACGGCAATCATGAACGGTCAAGATGACGACACGCGTCGGGGCGACGGCTCGACAGTGGGACCACGGCGTGAGTCCACGCACGCCTATGACAGTGGGGCCGCTTGTCGCGCACCTAAAAATAGAAACTCAACTCTCGCGCGAGCGGGCTCGAACGCGCGCGAGGAGCGGGAAGGAAAGAGAGCGGCGGCGGTAACTGGGCCGGGAGGATCAACCTACCCAATAAGGGCGATTAACCCTTTTGAGTATTAGTCGTTGTGATGGCGAGTTGCAGTTTGTGGATCGCGACACTTGGCGCCGCGAGAGAGGGAGGCGGGATGAGGCGAGACGGCGGGGATTAGCTCGGGCCGGGAGGAAGGGCTCGGATGCTTGACAAGTGTCACCCAGGAGATTTTGATATTTAAATCTTTTATATATTCAAGAAATCAAGAGGAGACTTTAAAATACTCAAAAATACCAAATAAATTCCAAAAATTCCAGAAAAATTCACATAATTCACTGATAATGTTTTAAACATATAAAAATATTTCCAACTTATTTTGATATTAAATTTTCTTTTCAATGTAAACTTTAAATTCAAAAATTCGATAATTGAAATTATTAATTTAAAACTATTTCTTCAAAATAAAAGCAAAAATTGGGATGTTACAAACCTACCTTAGAAGGAATCTCGACCCGAGATTCGATGAACTGAGAAATAGATTAGGAAACTCGCTCAAGATCCTCTTCGCTCCCGTGTTGCTTCGATTCGGGCGGTTGCTCCATTGCACTTTGCAGAATTTGATAGTCTTGTTTCTTGTGCGCGCTCGCCTCTTCTAAAATCTTGATAGGAAATTCAGGCACGTCAAGTCTTCCTTTAAATCAACATCCTCAAAAGGTATCAACTCCTCGGTACTCTCAAACACTTTTTCAATCAGTGATACATGAAATACATCATGTACATCCGACAATTGAAGAGGAAGTTCTAGCCGATAAGTTTACTTCACCTCTTCTTGCTATAACTAGAAATGGTCCAATATACCTAGGGGCAAGCTTACCACCGACTTTAAATCGACGCATCCCTTTCATAGGTGACACTTTCGGATACACATGATCGCTGGCTTAAATTCCAACATTCTTCGACGATTATCGCATAACTCTTTTGTCCGGTCTCAGTGCTGCTTTCAATCGGTCTCGGATTAGCGAACTTGATCTTCTCGCTAACTTTAAGACATCCGGTCCGAATACTTGACTCTCTCCGATCTCTCGACCAATATAACGGTGTTCTACATTTTCTCGCCATACAAGGCTTCAAACGAGACATCTTCGACTAGATTGATAACTATTATTATATGAGAATTCCGCATAGGGCAAACTTTTATCCCAGTGGCTTTATTGGCTAAAGCACATGCTCTCGAGATATCTTCCAATATCTGATTTACCGTTCCTGCTCGACCATCCGTTTGAGGATGATAAGCGATCTCAAATTTAAATTGGTGCCCAAAACTTCATGAAGCTTCGCCAAATCTTGAGGTAAATTGTGTTCCTCTATCCGACACTATCCTCTTTGGAACTCCATGCAAACACACAATTTTTGACATATAAAGCTCGCCAATCTATCTCCGAATATGTAGTCTTCACCGGTATGAAATGAGCGACTTTGTTAAACGGTCAACTATAACCCAAATTGAGTCATAACCTAACTTGGTTCTTGGTAGTCTGTTATGAAATCCATTCCAATTTCCTCCCATTTCCATTCGTGTATATGCAGAGGTTGCAAAAGACCAGCAGGTCTTTGATGCTCGCTTAACTCTTTGACATATGTCACACAAGGCTACATATTCTGCAATTTCCTTTTCATATTGTTCCACCAAGAACTTTCCTTTAAATCTGATACATTTTTGTACTTCGGGATGAATTGAATATCCCGATTCATGAGCTTCTTTTAAGATTAAATCTTTTATTTCCTTTTCTGTACTAGTATTCTCTTTCCAAACCAAAGAGTCCCTTCTTCATCTTCTGAAAATCCAGGCGCTTTGCCTTTCTTCATATTCTCTTTAATTTTTTTAACATATTCATCCTCTCGTTGGGCTGCCTTGATCTGATCTTCCAAGGTAGGATGAACCTTCAATGCAGATTAATACCTTCGTTAACTATTTCCAAATTTAATCTTTGAATTCCTCATGGAGGGTTAACTGCTTATCTGGAATTGACAGATTATTCATATGACTCTTTCGACTCAAAGCATCGGCTACTACATTAGCTTTTCCGGGATGATAGTGTATTCCCACATCATAATCCTTTATCAATTCGAGCCATCTTCTTTGTCTCATATTAAGGTCAGGCTGGGTGAATATATACTTTAAACTTTTATGATCTGTATATATCTCACACCGACATCGATTAAGTAATGCCTCCATAACTTTAGAGCATGCACAATGACTAGTTCTAAATCATGAGTGGGATAATTTTCTTCATGCGGTCTTAATCGCTTGATGCATAAGCTACCACCCTTCCTTCTTGCATTAGTACACAACCAAGACCTTGTTTTGAAGCATCACAAAATATCTCAAAATCTTTTCGAATATCGGGTAACCGCAGAACCGGTGCTGAAGTTAACCTTTTCTTTAACTCTTGAAAACTATCCTCACAGGATTTACTCCATTCAAATTTCTTCTCCTTCTTTAACAGCTGGGTTAAAGGTCTGGCAATCTTGGAAAAGCCTTCAATAAATCGACGATAGTAACCGGCTAATCCTAGAAAACTTGGATCTCTGCATCGCCTTGGGTGGAGTCCAATTTAATACATCCTTAACTTTTCCAGATCTCTGGATACTCCTTCCGCTGAGATCACATGTCCCAAAACTCAATTTCCTTTAACCAAAATGCACATTTGCTAAATTTGGCATATAATCGGTGTTCACGAGTCTTTGCAACACTATCCTTAGATGACCTTCATGTTCTTTGTTATTCTTTGAATAGATAAGAATGTCATCTATGAAAACAACAACAAACTTATCTAAATAATCCATAAAGACTTTATTCATCAAGTTCATGAAATATGCGGTGCATTTGTCGGACCAAAAGACATCACCGTATACTCATATAATCCATATCTTGTGGCGAAGGTCGTCTTGGGTATATCTTGAGATCTAATCTTCAATCGATGATATCCCGACCAAGATCAATCTTGGAAAAGACACTTGATCCTATGAGTTGGTCAAACAAATCATCGATCCGTGGTAAGGGATACTTATTCTTTATAGTGACTTCATTTAAAGCTCGATAATCAACGCACATCCGTTGACTACCATCCTTCTTCTTTACTAGAAGCACCGGCTCCCAAGGCGAAGAACTTGGTCCGATGAATCCTTTCTCATACAATTCTTGGATCGCCTCTTGACTTCGCTAAATCATCACCGACATCCGATAAGGTCTCTTTGATATTGGGCTGTACAGTGCACAGGTTATAACAAATTCAACTTCTCGATCGGTGGTAATCCTGCAAATCTTCGGAAAAACATCCGGTACTCATGAACTATCGACACATCTTCCAAACTTTTCCCTTTTAGGTCAAGTTAACATATCGTCCTTCTTTGAGTGCATAATCGCCTCATGTCTTATCTCAATTCCATCGAATTGGTAAGGATAATGGCACGATTGGCACAATCTATCCGCCCTTTATACTTGATCAACCAATCCATACCAAGTATTATATCTATGCCATTGAGTCTATTATAATAAGGTTAGCTAGGAACTTTACTCCATTTATAATTATGGTTGCACTAGGGCTAACCAAATTAGTCCTCAATTCTTTTCGAGAGATTGGACTATCATAAGGTCCTTTAGCAAACAAATTTTCCAATTATTCTTTTCAACAAAAACCTTTGTTACGAAAGAATGTGTAGCTCCGAATCAAATAATATAAT